>DXKC01003043.1:0-13302 GCA_031170775.1 Cymbopogon citratus
GGATCCTACCAAAAACAGTTTGGGATCTGACCTTTTTATTGAATTTAGAGCTTAATTAAAACTAAACTAGCCTTGTATTTTGCTTTTTGCTGCCCTGGATCAATTTTTGGAAACTTTTGCGGTCTGATATTTGTTAGTAAATAGTAAGTGATGTTTCAGTTGGGAGTAACATTAAAATGCATTTTTCACTCATAACATTAACAGCCATTGGCAATTGGCAACTAATTGGTCTAAATAAAAGTATTGGCAAGGAAAACATTGTTAATCTTAACTAGGAGGATACCCCGTGCGTTGCTGCAGGAACTACGATTTGGAATGAGATTGAACTATATTACAAACTAATATTAGTGGATAGTGTGGCACACTAATGTGGATAGCTAATAGTATGTTAGTAGATGATGTGTTGGATATTATAATTGTGTTTGTGCTAGTGAACTTTAATTGAAACTGTTATTGGGCCATTGAGGTGGACAGTTTGCAAGTTGAGAGAAATATCCTAGTGGGGTTTCAGTGAGCTGCTGAGGTGGACAGTTTGCATATTGAGAGAAATATCTTAGTGGTGTTTTAGTGGGCTGTTGAGGTGCATGTCGAGAGAAATAACTTAGTGGGGTTTGTTCTTATAGGAGTATAAGATAAGATATAAGATTTTTGGTTTTACGAATATAGTGTAGATATATGTTTGAATGTCTATGCTTGTTGCTCCAGAATTGACATGATTCCTTGTTTAGTTTCATTTGCATTGTATCTATCTTCAGCAATGTCTGCTAATACAATTCTCACCATTTACCTGTAATTTATTCGTATCTTTTTTTCATAAAAGTGATTGATCAAACTTTTATACTATGCATTTCCTTTTAACAGAACAGATTGTTTTATTTGCATAACAATTTCTAGACTGTAATTTTTAATGTTTGCATTAATTTAGACCATAGTAATTTGGTAAAACCATACAGAAATGTTCTTGTTCACAAGGAAATGATAATATTGATGATTCCTCCTTACATTATTAGCATATGCAATATGCATCATGCCCAATTGCGGCTTCTGTTTTGATGCTGTTATCATTTGTAACGGACAATCACAGAGAGGGCACTTAGTTCCTAACTTCATTAATTATTGCAATGTTTCACTAGATAGGTTCCAATGAACAAGCAATAAACCTATAGTCTGCTTCTTGTCTTTGAAACAGAAGCAGAGGAAAGTTAGGGAGCCATATTTACTTGTCTGTATCTAATACTTTTGGCACTTGGCAAGTTCATCAACGATGCTAATCAGCTGATGCTTCATTCCAGAAGTAGTAGATTACATTGTATGTAGTCTTGCTGATGGGTAACAGTTCCACTGTACCGAGATGTATCTCTTGATGAATATGTATCAACTACTACCTTTCAGCAAATAAACACATGGAGCCCATTCCGAATATCCTGTTACTTCTGTCTGCAGTTAATTTCCTACTACCTACCATTCCTTAATAATAAATTAATGGAATGAATTTAATATTACGTTATGTAGAACAAGAAAATCATGAATCAAACTGCTCAGTGTATCTATAATGTTGTTACAATAATAATTGTTCTCACTTAGTAGCCGTTTCTCTTCTCATATATTTTATATAAGGTATGTTGTCTGTAATCTCTTAGTGGTAATTGTTACATTATATATTGCTGCAGAATTCCTAGTAATGGTCATGAACTGCAGTAGTTACATTATTGAGAGCATCTCTTTCTTGAACATTCAATTTAGTTTGGTTGTCTATGACATATACCAAGTAGAATGGAGTAGAAATGGCAGTCGGTCATTTAGTTAACAAGATAACTTTATTTTGGCAGCTTTCTGAAGGTAAAAAGCTATGCCTATTATTCAAGACACATGAACTAAGCAGTATGTTTGTCAATGGGCTGCTTAATTCGTAAAGGTGAGTGCATAACACCATCTTGCAAAGCCAGTCAGTCATTTAGTTAACAAGATAGCTTTATTAGCAGCTTTCTGAAGGTAAAAAGACCATGCATATTATTCAAGACACATGCACTAAGCAGTATGTTTGTCAACGGGCTGCTTAATTCCTAAAGGTGAGTGCATGACACCGTCTTGCAAAGCCACGGTAGTATCACTCGCATATTGTGGTGAATATGGCTGCTTGTTCTTGGTGATTTTCAGATTCTCCAAAGTTTGCAATGGCTTGTTTTACTTTCGAGTTATTATATTACTTGTGTTCTACAAATATGCAAGTATTTGGAATTTTATTCTGAACATTGTTTGCCCTCTTGAGTAGAATTTTTCTTATTTCAGTTAGTATATCTCACTTGTGAATAATTTTATTCAGGACGTTGTTTGCCCTCTATCGTCCAAATAGTGTAGATGATTTGTGGGCTACGATTGTCATTTCTGTCTGCAGTGATTCTGACCTTTATGATTCATCATTCTATACACTGTTATTTCCCACGTTATCATAATGCTTTTAACATGGATTACAGCAGAAGCATCAAAAGTGGAAATGCACATGAGCTTCTTAATATTGGTTTCTTACAGCAAGTGCCAAGTAGAGCAGTGGTGTTTTGACCTTACGCTTGCATTGTGTGCACTTCCTCTGTCATTACTTTTCAGAACATTGCAAGTTTTAACTGTTTCGAAGAATTATTTCCTGATCGATGGACCTCATTCTAGATCACTTGATGACTACCTCTAATTAATCAGGTAAATGTCAGTAGCATATTTGTCTGCCAAGTATCATGGATCAAGCAGTTTGTGCAAAAGAAGAAATTCCAGACTGAAAGAGTTGGTTCATGCATCCTCTCTAGCATGGCCTACATTTGCAGAAAACTTAGCATATATAAGGGGTATAGAGCGGAATCAACGATCTGCAATTTTACTATAGTGAGTTAGTGACATGTAGCAAGAAATCTCATCAGAGAAAATATCAAGTTTTCGAAACCAATTGTAGGATTCTCTCTGTCACACATAATTAATGTTTTGAAATTATGCGGAGATTCCAAACTTTGGCTGCTAATTTTTGTTCGAATTAATAATGTATATGTATATAAAATATAAATAGATAGATATTTTATAATTTAGTTTTCTTATAACAAATATACTCGTATCACTTACATCCAAAATCAACAGCCAAAATTGCTAAGTCCAAATGCCAAACTGTTGGAGGGTGGTTTTTTGAGCTTTTTGCAAAAATAATAGAATGCCAACTCTATTTGCCGAACTGTTGGAGATGCTCATAGTAAAAAAAATAAAAAAAATAAAAAAACTCAAGTTTGGGACATGGACGAACAACCAATGTTATTTATTTGTAACCAGAAAAAAGATGCAAATGTTGTTGAAGTATTGATAAGAGTCTTGTCGTTTCCAAAGTCATCGTTCTCCAAACCATCACTTTCTAAATTTCATTTCATCAACTGATGTGTTGAAAACCACCAAGTAAACATCTAAGTATAAATGTTATAACTTATAAGAAAATCATATTGCTTTGGAGAATTTTTCTTATCGTTAATGATGTACTAGATGGACTGGATTAGCAGTCCCAACCCAAAAACTAATAAAATGGTTTCTATAGGCTATAGCCATCAATTAAGATGCCAACAATGCAAAATAATGATATGGTATTGTACTAAGAAACAGAGAAAAAGGAAATAGTTAATAATTACAAAAAGACTGTCTACACGAGAATCAAGATAGAAATAAATGTGATATGTGAATGGTAGACGTGAGATGTTGATTTATTTTGGGAGGGCGGGAGTAGTATAATGTATGAATAATGACATTTTGTTCACCCGTCTATAAAATAAACTAGTATAATATACTAGTAAAAATCATTGGACTATTCTGTATTGGTTCCAGGGATAGGTTCATTTTGTAATGTGTAACCATTGTTGAGTTTGTTTATAGTGGTTTTGCATAGGGAGAATTAGGAAAACGGCCTTCGAAAAAACTTCACTTAGGAAAATGACCCTTTTTTATTTAACTTAGGATTCTGGCCTCAAATCAAAATTTAGTTAGAAAAATGGTCTTCGATCAGTTTTGATCTCTAACGATGTTAACTTTATGGTAAAAGGACCATTCTACCCTTGAAGAAAAAAATTAAAAGTAGAGTTTTGTTTATTTAGTATATATTGAGTGTATGAGTATATATGGTGCCATGCATGGTGCCGATACGGCACCGTCGACCACGACGAAGGCCACGCCGATGTTGCCGATGCCGTACGCCAGCCTCCTGCATGCCCAGCACCGGAATTCCCCTTCCCCAGCACCCTCGCGCCAAATATGTACATCGCCAGGGCCCCCATGCGCGCGAGGGAAGCTGCTCCGCCGTCCAACCGCAACATCGCCACCACGCGCCATGCCGATGTGGAGGCCGCAGGCGCTGAGGTCGTGCCGACGCTTGGATGCTGGTCCGCATCCACGCGAGGGTGCGCAGGGAGATGAGGATCTGCCGTGGCCTCCGCATCTGTACATGCGAATGCGACATCTGACCTGCCCCTGTCTGGCCTCCGCATGGGCATATCTGGACTGAGAGCGCACGTAATTTAGGGGATATGGAGCCGGGCATCATGTAGATTAAATCACTGCATGCATGCCTGTATTAAATCAGTAATGAACGGGACCAACCGAGTCAAAGCCATGCATGACGTGAGGGCCTGATTTCGGTGGGATGGTGCGCTGGTCTCACCAGTTTGATCCGGCTATAGAATTTTATATTTTGTAGCCAGCCACAACGTAATAGTAGTTCTATATACTCATACACTTAATATCTAATACCTAATTATAAAGAGGGAAAATTTCTGGATTTCTTTTGGTTTTTGCCTTTTTTTTTTTGCCCGTCGGTGCTCTGTATAGGATACGGGTCGATCCATAAATTCCTCCTGTCTCAGCCTGTGTAGCATACGTACTGATCCATAAATTATTACGTGCTCCGTAGGTAGTATAGATTTCATAGTCCGCAAAGGACTTTGGTCTAACATTAATCTATTTTGTCTATGTTTGCCCAACAAATTTTTGTTGACAAAAAAGTTTCTGCTAGCAAATTAAATTCGAGAAGTTTAGCGCCCCCCGCTATGCTATACTATAGTGCACCTTGTGAGCCTTGTGTGCCGCGTCTTCCTTTTCTATGTAAAACATAAAACTTATGGAAAATTATAGAAATAGAAAAATAAAAAAATAGCAAAACTATTTTTTAACTTATGGAACCTGCTCCTCCGATTGGTTGACGAACAGATGAAACGGCTTGATCATTGCTGAGACGGAGCTTGCGAGCTGCCATCACTGCTACGGACAAAGCTCGTGCATGCTGCTGCCACTGCCACCATGAACAGAGCTCTCACAACCACCATTTATTGTTGTCTATCATGGATCTTTGTGTTTGTCTACTTCTTGACATGGGCATGACCGTGTCGCGGTAGCGCGCCTCAGCCATTGCCACCTCTAGAAGTCCTCACGGCAACAGCCCTGGGACCATTGGCCACCTTCATATCTTTGAGGTGCCCTCAACCGTGTCAGCTATGCGCGATGAACACAAGTGGCATCATTTGACGAACAGTGTCGACCTCCCGCAAGCAGACAACAACAATATCTGTGAGGTGCCCTCATTGTCAGCTATGCGCGATGAACACACATCATTCGACGAACGGTGTCGACCTCCCGCGAGTAGACAACACCAATAGCCTCCCACAAGCAAATGACAACAACGGCCTCTCACGGGGACGATGTACCGAATCGGTGCTCTGCTCGAGCTATGTTGATGGAAGGGGAACAAAGGTAGAGCCAATAGCTTGCAAGAGGCGGCGACAACAGAACAGGGACTGAACGTGGCATCATAGGACGCACACATGAAGTGAACTGCTAGTCATAGGAAGCGGTGGTGGCCTCCCACAAGCCAAAGGTGGAAGTAGCCTTCTTTAGGGACGAGGCGACAGATCGGCGTACCATGATGCTCGAGCTCAGCTGCATTTGAGAACGTTGCTGTCGTTGTAGAAGGAATGCAGTTGTATGGATCTTTTTTCGATTGTTATTTCGGGAGTGTGATCCAGCTAGGGGTCCTTCTGGCTTCATACGTGTCGAAGGTTGTCACATATCTGAGCAATGTCATTAAATGATTATTTTTGTATTCGTGGCCTTGTTTAGATCCCAGAATTCCTCCCCAAATTCTACTATGCAAAAAGAAGATTCCCTGTCACATCAAAATATCGGCATATGCATGGAGTATTAAATATAGATAAAATAAAAAACTAATTGCACAGTTTTATTCTACTTTGCGAGACGAACATTTTGAGCCTAATTAGTCAAAGTTTGAATAATTTTTACTAAATACAAACGAAATGCTACAGAAATTCTGCTACAGGAATTCTAACCCCAATTCACCGAAATAAACAAGGCCCGTGTATATGTTTTTAGTTTTATTTTCTACGGCGGCCTAGCATTGTCTTCTATTCTTATTTTTCTTTCAAACCAGGGGTACTACATCTCAAGTATTTATTCAGAAAAAATATTTGATCTCAAGTTATATGAGCATGGCCCAAAATGTTTAATCATAAGACCAATTAAAATGTCCAAGCTTCTCATGTTCATAAAACTTAATGACAATGGTTCGTCGACCATCGTGTGCCTCCGTCACCACACTAGCAACTTCATCATACAGTTGCGCATATCAACGTGCTGTTTGATGGCAAAAGGCCTGTACATCGTCGGAGCCCGCGTGTACTCCCAAAGACAAACCAGCCTTACACATGCATACATGCGTGCTTCAATTAGAGAGAGTGCTCTCACAACACTTGAGCATGAGGAGCGTGCACTCAATGACGCGTTGAGTGGAGCTCCAAGCGAACATACATATCACCCGCTCCATAGCCTTTATATGCAAAATGCCACAGGAGCATGCCATGATATATAATATCTTGTTCCCCGTTGCAATGCACGGGTACTTTTGCTAGTATATACTAAATAAACAAAACCCTATTTTCTATTTTTCTCCTCAGGGGTAGAATGGTCTTTTTACCGTAAAGTTAACACCGTTAGAGGTCAAAACTGACGGAAGGCCATTTTTGTAACCAAATTTCAATTTGAGGCCAGAATCCTAAGTTCAACTAAAAAAGGGCTATTTTTCTAAGTGAAGTTTTTTCTAAGGCCGTTTTCCTAATTCTAACCAGGATTCCTTAGAAAAATCAGGCATCTAACTGATCGTATCTACTAATATGAAACTCCATATTTATTTCTGGAGAAAAAACGCGTGTCCCATTGAGCCACGTCACCTATATTTGTTTACCGTTGATTTGTTGACGCCCGTTTGCAACCACCGTTCGTTCGTTATATGGACCGGCTGACAAACCCGTTGAAGAAAAAAGCAGAACACTCTAGACTCCACCCGCAACTCTCGCCGACCTTGCGGAACAACGTTCCCCACGAAAGAACCTGTGTCCGGACAGGCCGTCACCGCCGCCTCCGCTTGCCGTAAGCGCCGCGCGCTACCCCCCGCGAGGCTGCCCTCCACAACGGCCGCCGCGCCCACCGCCGGCGCCGTAAGCACAACCCTTCCTCCTACTGGGTCTGGTGGGCCGACGCCGTGCGGCGCTAGCGCAGAAGCTCCGACGCCGCCAAATCCTAGCGGCGCAGCCCAGATGCCGGTGTTCACTGCCAGATGGCATGGGGAATCGAGAGCAGCTAACTCCAGTTGAGGGAAGATGCAGATGTGTTTGTTATATATGCTTCACGATGAATGGACTCCTTTCTGTTGTCCCGCTGATGAGAGGAAGGTATACAGCTGCAGCACCCCGACTCCTTTGTTTGCTTTCTCATCTAGATGTTCCTACGTGGCCCTTACTTTGCTGCCAGATCTATGTTATGTTGTTTATTGGAACACACATCTTCTGATATCAAGTTAGGGAAACTGGCCATAATGATTTATCTCGGTTCTGTCGTGCTCCTATGCGATTTTGAGATTGCGATATACACAGCTTCAACTAAACTCTATACGTATAAAAAAAAACTTAGAGAACTTAAGAGGAATCACATCTGTTGCCAATTTATTCTTTTATATTGGATCATCTAAATTACTTCTTTGCTATATTTTTCCTCCTTATCTTATATATTGTGATTGTTGCAT
Source organism: Cymbopogon citratus (assembly GCA_031170775.1). Taxonomy (NCBI): domain Eukaryota; kingdom Viridiplantae; phylum Streptophyta; class Magnoliopsida; order Poales; family Poaceae; genus Cymbopogon; species Cymbopogon citratus. Next base: position 8,102 of record DXKC01003043.1, read on the forward strand.
GCTTTTGTTTTTGTTAAATAAAAAGAATGTGTATATGTGGGTCACATAAGTATTCTGACAATCTACCACGTCCTTTCTGAGTCAATGCCATGCTTTTCTGAAATTTGTCCTCCTTTCCTAACATTGATGCGTGAATACTTTCCTCATCAGATGCTTGCAACATATATGTGTAGAGCTCTACTAACTCTATAAGGCCTGCTACGAATTGCTGATTTTTTACACTATACGAATTGCTGATTTTGTACACTACCTTTCAGGTGTGCATGCTAATCTCAATCATCCATCGATATAGTCATGTTAGGAAGCACATTAATTAACTCTATACAAATAGAATTTGTGATGACCAGAATACCCGAGAGAATTATTTAGCCAATGCATGACAATTCTGATGATCTGTCACAAAGTCTCATGGATATTATGTTCTCACAGATTGCTGATACATGTATTGGTTGCTCCTGTATATAAAAGTATGAGAACTGGATGGCCTTTATTTGTCAATTTATAAGGCACCACCTATGCATGTTGACATCACTTTCAGAATAATAGAAGACAAACATTCATATTTTCTGTTGCTACTCTCGCCCCGCGCAAATGCGCAGGGGAAATGGCTAGTTGTTTTTAAGATTATACAACCTAGTTTATTTTCTGAAATTTCATAACTAAATCATTTCAAAAAAAAATTACAAACTAACGACGAAATTTTTCGAAGAATATATGTATTGCAACTCTATTTGGAGTTTACTATATTTTATTTGTTCATATTTTTAGTGATATTAAAAGTTATGTTTTAATCAATAATTTCTGAAAAGTTTGTTGATTTGATTTTTATTAGCTTGCACGCACTTTAATATTAATGAAAAGTTCTCCTCTTTTTGTATCTTATTTGACAGTCAAATAGTGTTAATAAAGACCGCCAACAATAATGCCGATGTATGTTTTTGAACTTTGAATTTGGTGTGTCCATGGATCCTTAGCTTTGTATGATGGCACCTTATCACAATAGAGGGTCCGAATGACTTGGTGCACTAAGAAACAAATTCAACTAAAAAACAAACTTCCTAGTCCAAGCAACCTCCTCGGCAGCATCGGAAACTGCGTCATAGTCGGCCTCCATTGTAGAATTAGCCACCATCTCTCACTTGCAACTTTTCCTGGTTATCGCTCCTCCAATGAGGAAGGAAAAAAAAAACCTAGATTATGACTTACTAGCTATCGGCGTTGTCAGTTTGGTAGCTAGCATCCTTATCGCCACTTACAATGAGCTCTTCTTCATCTCAATAAACTCAAAACGTATTCTCTGTCCTTCATAAGTACTTGAAAATATTCCTTAAAGCCACCTAATCAGACTCACCAGAGTTAGACTGGTACCTGCTCTAAATACTGGAAACAGAAGAAATATCTAGGTGTGTACAAAGCATGGCAGTATGGAACGAACACACTCCTCCCACTCATTAGGTGTTGAAGGAAACTAAGTGTAGTGCCATGTGACATTCGCAATAAACCTTTTGTGGAGTACATGGCCTCAATCATCCTACGAGTCTTCTCTGCCTGTGTCTATATATATACATGTGTTTGCCCAAAATATAAGTTTCCTATCCACGATCTTTCATGGACAAATATATGACCCAAAGAAGATCTGAGAGCTTATAGTTTTCTATCAGCTTACCATAAAAGAAATACCCTTAGTGATATCTTTCTGTGGTGAAACTCATAGGCATACCCGACAAAATTGATTTCCATCATTGTTTTCTTTTTGGTTTTCAATGTCGGTTTCCCAGCACACTGGGATAATGCAATGTCTAGTTTTAGTTCTTTACGTAGAAGAGGATCATATCAGCCATCATATTATCGCAAATACAAACTATGCTTATTTCAAGTGAACTTATATAAAATAACCTTGTTGGGTAACATAATTAAATCTACACAATTTCTTTGCGGTGGTATTAGGAACACACACTATTTTCTCAAAGCATCTCCAAGGGTACCAAAAATAGTCTCCCAATCTAAGAACTTTTGTCCACATTTGGAAAACTCATCTCCAAGAACTCCCACACCCACCTCATAATCTTTTGACACTTTGGAAAACACTACCCAGTGGGCATAAAGTTACGCACATGTGCTGTTCCAATGTGGCGGTGGAAGGATGTGGGTAAGAAAAAAAAAGCAGGACAGATTCCTCATGCAAATATACAAGAGCGAAATGAAATATAAAAGTGTTTAGTGTGATTTAGAAATAATTTAGGATTCCTGATGTAAATTATGTTCTATCCTTTAGGCATGAGATTTTGGAAAGTGTTGGAGTTGTAGCTTTTTATGTCTCCTAATATATTTCGCAAAGTTTGAAAAACCTGTTTTTGGGGAGGTTTTTTTAGATACTATTGGAGGTGTTCAAGTTTCTAAATTATTCTACATTTCATTTCAATTAGTCAATTTTTCCAAAGAAGAAACACTCACCCATGAGTTTTGATTGGGGGTTGTACTGGGCTATCTAGCGTTTGACCCAGATGGCAGCTATTTTATTTGTAGCTAGGTTGGGTGGACCTACATTAGGCCCAGTGAGGAATATGCTCTGAGATGCAGGTCGGCCTCATCCCTCCAAATTGAGTGGACCGCACCGACCTAGTTGGATGGGGTCATTCTCTGTCTCGTAGGGCAGAGCGATAGTACTGCACGGGTGCAACATGGCCGACGAGGCCTGTGGTACGGAGGCGCTGACCGCCACGACCGCTAGGGCTGAATGGGAAGCCTGAGGACACTGGAGGGCCGGTGCAAGGATGTGGTGGCCACTATGGTTGTCAGGGTGGCCGGGCAGACCTGCACAAGGCAGTGGCTGCCATGTCTGTCGAAGCCGACACTAGAGCCTTCACTCCACCTTTCCTTGTACAGAGTCGTCAGGCCATCATGTCAAGCCTTTTGCCTTCCCCGCCCCGCACACAAACCTGGCATCGTGCTATTGTTGAGTTTAGTGTTGTGATATATATTAATTTTTGTTGTATATGTTTCTCAAATATAGTTTTATGTGTGTATGAAAAAATTGTCTTCCTTGATTTTTTTATGTATTGACTTCAGTAAGATGGGATGGCCGGCCAGATGTCATCTTCCTCCACCGCAACGCTCTATTGTATGTTGGATACAGAGTATGTATGTTGACCTGTTCTCAACATATATATTGTTACATTCAATTCCTGCATGCACTATTGTTGCAAATAAGTAGTTCCTCTTGATGTACATGCATGTGAGTGTGTATTTTGTTTGTTTGGACTATGTAGAAACTTCATTATACCAAAAAGTTAGAAATTGATCATTGTTTCCTTTGAACAACACGTGAGATGTAACCGCAACACATCCCAAGTTTGAGTTAGCACTCCAAGCATTGATCATTTCTCTTATTTTTTTAGGTGCAAGCATAGATAATTATTATCTGTAATGTTCAAATTGTTGTACAAACACTTGTTAATTATGGAATGTATTTATGGAGTGAAATTTAATCCTTTGGAGTTGGGTTCCAATTTTCAAATATGGCGGCATTTTTCAAATTCAAAAATTTGAAACTGATTTCAAAAATTTGTACAAACACTTGTTAATTATGGAGTGCAAATGCGCGGGGGAACTGGCTAGTTGTTTTTTAAGATTATACAACCTAGTTTATTTTCTGAAATTTCATAACTAAATCATTTCAGAACAAAGAAAAAGTACAAACTAACAATGAAATTTTTCGAAGAATATATGTATTGCAACTCTATTTGGAGTTTACTATATTTTATTTGTTCACATTTTTAGTGATATTAAAAGTTATGTTTTAATCAATAATTTCTTAAAAGTTTGTTGATTTGATTTTTGTTAGCTTGCGCGCACTTTAATATTAATGAAAAGTTCTCCTCTTTTTGTATCGTATTTGACAGTCAAATAGTGTTAATAAAGACCGCCAACAATAGTGCCGATGTATGTTTTTGAACTTTGAATTTGGTGTGTCCATGGATCCTTAGCTTCGTGTAAAGGCACCTTATCACAATAGAGGGTCCGAATGACTTGGTGCACTAAGAAACAAATTCAACTGAAAAACAAACTTCCTAGTCCAAGCAACCTACTCGGCAGCTTCAGAAACTGCGTCATAGTCGGCCTCCTTTGTAGAATTAGCCACCACCTCTCACTTCGAACTTTTCATGGTTATCGCTCCTCCAATGAGGAAGAAAAAAAACCTAGATTATGACTTGCTATCGGCTTTGTCAGTTTGGTAGCTAGCATCGTTATCGCCACTTACAATGAGCTATTCTTCATCTCTCAATAAACCATAACGTATTCTCAGTCCTTCATAACTACTTGACAATATTCTTTAAAGCCACCTATTCAGAGACACCAGAGTTAGACTGGTACCTGCTCTAAATACTGGAAACAGAAGAAATATCTAGGTGTGTACAAAGCACGGCAGTATGAAACGGACAAACTCCTACTCATTAGGTGTTGCAGGAAACTAAGTGTAGTGCCATGTGACATTTGCAATAAACCTTGCGTGGAGTACTTGGCCTCTATCATCCAACCAGTCTTTTCTGCCTGTGTCTATAGATGTGTTTGCCCCCAAAATATAAGTTTCCTATCCACGATCTTTCATGGAGAAATATATGACCCAAAGAAGATCTGAGAGCTTATAGTTTTCTATCAGCTTACCATAAAAGAAATACCCTTAGTGATATCTTTCTGTGGTGAAACTCATAGGCATACCCGACAAAATTGATTTCCATCATTGTTTTCTTTTTGGTTTTCAATGTCGGTTTTCCAGCACACTGGGATAATGCAATGTCTAGTACTGACTTGTAGTTTTAGTTCTTTACGTAGAAGAGGATCATATCAGCCATCATATTATCGCAAATACAAACCATGCTTATTTCAAGTGAACTTATATAAAATAACCTTGTTGGGTAACATAATTAAATCTACACAATTTCTTTGCGGTGGTATTAGGAACACACACTATTTTCTCAAAGCATCTCCAAGGGTACTAAAAATAGTCTCCCAATCTAAGAACTTTTGTCCAGATTTGGAAAACTCATCTCCAACAACTCCCACACCCACCTCATAATCTTTTGACACTTTGGAAAACACCACCCAGTGGGCATAAAGTTACGCACACGTGCCATTCCAATGTGGCGGTGGAAGGATGTGGGTAAGAAAAAAAAAAGCAGGACAGAGTCCTCATGCAAATA
>DXKC01003044.1:0-12867 GCA_031170775.1 Cymbopogon citratus
AAAAAAAAAAGAAAGAAGTTTTCTTTCTCTGGAACATCATGTTTTCATGATTGGAGGAACTCACTAAAGAGGTAATCAACAAATATAGACAAAAAAACAACAAATGAGGTATCTGTCAGTCTCTTGAGTCTCACCTCGATATCAGTGGCATCAGGCTTACTTGTGAGTTCTCTGGCAAGCAAATACCGATTTGGCCTATTTGGATCATCATAAAACACTTTCCACTGCCTGTAATGTAAATAAAGAAACATATGCCTTAGCTTATTCTTTTGGATCATAAATGAATGAAAGACAAGTTATCTACTCACCCTGGAAAGCATCTAAATACTGCACCAGTTGGTAATGGCCTCATTGAGTAAACAGTGGTAAAAGTACTGCAAAGTGAGTGGTGGATGTAGCAAAAGTAAGGGAAAAATGAACATATAATAAGAAAAAATGCTTGACTCAACGAGATCTAGAGTGAACAATGGAAAACGCAGGCGTTTAATTTGTATAAGATCTAAGTAAGGTTTCTCAACCCCATGTATTGACATACAACAGCGGATTCATTTATTTCATTAAATACCTTTTCGTAAAGATAACATATGATTTATGGGTACAACCACTGTAGTTTAGAACATATCAGTATCATTCACAAAAGAGACATCTCGGATCATATTCTGGCCTCAATAAGCATTAAGCCACAGTGAAATACAAAAGTCTACGGATATTCCACTGACTTACCTTAAGAAATTCCTGCGTAGATTCCGGACATTAAAGCCTACTCCAACATCTCCACTAACAAGGCGTGGGTTCCACATGACAAGGGGCCTTATCTTCATTAAAAAGTAGACACTACTTGAGGATAGCATTAAATGAAATATATATACAGATACGAATGGCTGATCAGATTCGATGTTAAATTAATGTAAATAGGGATGAATGGTTTTAGGAATGAAGATTCCCATGAGTTTTTCATGAAATGGCTATAATGTAGGTGGAATAGACCAATCTGCTGGAGCATATGCATTTATATCCTGCATAAGGACATGCATACAGGAGCGGATGCGCGGATCCAGGAATTCAGCTGGGCCAGGGCTAGGACAATGTATATTGATCTGGGATGAATCTACTTGGGTGGATCTGGAACTTTGTTAGCCAATTTGCACTATTTACAACATGGAAACACATGATTGATTTATGGCCTGGAACTGGATCTACCACACTGCATCTATGCCCTTTATCCTAATACTCTTGTTCATGTAAAATTTATTCTACCAAATCTGCTTGGAACATTAAATGAAATTTCTTTTTATATATATATTTTCGATGCAAGATCTGAAGAAATTTGCAATCTGAACAGGCATAAGTTGCATACAGGATCATCAGAGAGTTGAGACGCGATGCGTTCAACAGCTTCCAGCATTTGATGATCAGGGATGATCATAACTGCGACCTCATCTTCAGGACCAACTGGCTTCCGATCACTTAAGCTGCAAGTCAAGTCAAAAACAGACTGAACATTTGAAATAACAACCTGAGTACTATTTAACTATGTTCTCATGGCGTCGCCTAGGCGACGCCTAGGCGTCCAGGCGACCCCCCAGCGCCTTGCAAAATGCTCGCGTAGGCGGGCAAGGCAGGCGCCTAGGCGTCCGGAAGGTGGCACATCGCCATGCCTCGCCTTTACGCCGTAAGAACATAACTATTTAATGTCATAATATGGAAGCATCCATAAACTTTCTTCTTCAAGGACAGTCGCAAAATTCTGCCTTGTTATGTCCAGTAAAACATGGCATTGCATAGGACTAAGGTGAACCGGACAATTCTTGGTAGCTAGAAAATTAACTGTTCCTGGTCTCAAAAGACAAAACAATCATGATTTTCAATTGATATGGGTAGCATGTCACCTGTAGTCAGAAAATCATGAGATGCAACAAGTTACATCAACTTGGTATGCAACCATCACTTCTTAGTGGATAGTACATTAGTACCTGGCACACTTGAATTGTGCATCTTTCCATTGATACTTGAGAAAGGCAGCTGCTCCAGCGTCAGGGAATATGGCAGTAACTTTCTGCAAAACAGCAATGTCTATTGCATAAATCACAAGGGGTAAAGAGTGAAAAATTTGCAAGGTAGTAATCTTTAGTCTCAAATATCAATCAGGGCAAGAGTAAAAGCCATGTCAAATGCTGAAACGACCTTGTATCCAAACCTGTCCTGTCTCTTGTACAAGTGTGTCCAAGAAAATCTTTGACAACGCCCAGAGCTCAGCCTGTGCTCCTTCCTCGTTGAGGAACTCCAACTGAGGGATCAGCAGCTCTGCCTGCAATATTGATATTATCACCACATAAATCCTCAAGAATCGTATGGTAAAGATGCATAATCTGAAGCTCAGCAAAAAGAGAGTACTGCTATAATTCTGTCACCATTTATACTGCATTACAGCAGATACGATTGAGCCGAATTACAGAAGCAGCAATACTTATGTGTACACAATGATAATCATACGATAGCTCGCATGCCTCCGGAGTTGACGAAATCGGCGCTCGCCTTCCCCGACTGCCGAATCGCGCCCTCCAAATCCGATGGCAAGCAGCTGAACCACACAGACACAGCAAAAGCCGCCTCAGAACCTCAGCATCTTTTGTGTTCTCAATTACGCATGAGTTGAGGGTGCAGTACAATGAGCCTGACCTGTCGTCCTCCTCGACGGGCTGCGCCACCCCACCGTCCGCCGCAGCTTCGGCCTCCGCGGGGACGTCGGAGGCGTCGAACTTGCCGAACTTGGCTGTACAAGGTGGCGGCGCCCGGCGAAGGCGCACCCGCCTCGCTGGCACGTCGAGGCGGGATGCGAGATGTTGGGGCGGGAGGCGGCGGGGGAGATGGGCAGGGCGAGCTTGCTGGGGCGAGAGCAGGGGTGCCGTAGTCGCCATTTGCTTGGCGCCGCGACCGTGCGAGGAAGACGTGGCTGAGAGAAGCGGCTGCTCTGCAGCTCCTCGGATAACGCATAGAAACGGGGTTCCACCAATTTCCTGTACGATGGAAATTGAGTAAAGAGTAATACGCAGCGGTTCTTGAATTTTTACTGGAAATTATCATTCAGTCCTGAGACTCGCGCATTTTTATGTCCTTCATTTATGTATAATAAATTTTCAAAATACTAATTTTTTTTTATATTACGGCTTATCTCAATACGGAGTATGTCATAACGGTCATCACTTTAAATAACGTCGTGGCCTTTGATGTGGAGAATAGTGAAGGCAATAGGATGGAGAGAGCTAGTTAGCGACAGTAATGCACTAATTCGAGGCCACACTATATTGAAACGCAGATTGAGCATGGAGATGAAGCTGGAAGAGAGCATGCAGATAGAACTCTAGATACTAACATGTGAGCTGATTGGAGCTCATTTGGATCTAGATGGTACACTAATAAATTTAAGAACCCAACATTTTTTTTTTGGAATTTTGGACCAGGACACCTGAATATACAAGAATGGTGTACTATCTTTGAATTCAGATAAGCCGGTAATGACACCACGTGAATATACCAGAAGACAAGTTCGGATACCTGATACCTGAAAATACATTTTGAGGGTTTGGAGACCTAATCACACCACGTGAAAGTTACTTCAGAATGATAGCCAAACAAGAATGGTGTACTATCTTTGAATTCTGTCTTCTGTATGTATCTGTGGTGTAGCCACAGGGCATTCAACAGGAGCAAGCTATATAACATGTTGCATCACGTTTTGCTATCAATATTTCACTACCCTAATTGTTGCACGCAGTTGCTGCAGCCTCAGTTTCCTTCCCTGTCGCGAAAGATTTGCCGCACCCACAGGTTTTTGTGGCGTTTGGATTCTGGAACGAGAAGCCGCCACCAATGAGGGCATCGCTGTAGTCCAGCTCCATTCCAAACATGAAAAGAAGGCTTTTTGGGTCACAGACTGCAGAACCAAAGGAATACATGCTGTTAGAATTGGTTCATTCTGAATAGAGAGTTAATTTTCTTTCAGAAAAGAATAGAGAGTTAATGAGATCAGATAGAAGTACTTAAAATATTCCTATAAATGTATGCTATTAGAATTGGTTCATTCTGAATACATAAAGTCGCAATCAGTTGACATGGATGTTATAAAAAACTGCCTATATTACAGCAGTCAGCAAGTGTTCGGAAGCAGGACATGAAGTCCTAAAGTAACTTCACAGGTGCAGGAGGAAGATCTCGCTGACCTGTTAATCTGTGACTATCACGTTCACTTAGCATGCCTTGCAATTCAAATAGGAAATGCAAAGTTTCTTTTTGCTAGATCTCCAACAATCCAACTTAAAAGCAATAGTAACATTTTGTGCAATTATACTTTCGAGTTCAGTCAAGGCAGAAGCAACACTGAGAACTCTGGTATTCAAAGGCTGAATTCTAGAAACATTAATCATTCTTAAAATCCTAATATAATTACTGCATATTATCAAAAGAAATTCAGTACAGGGTTCCAAATGTTGCTTCTCTGAGCAAGAGGAAACTACTTCTTACTTATTTTTTTAATATCATGGGGCATGTGTGGTGAACCATAGCCAAGTGCTTTAGTGCTGTTAATATTCATATTAACTTGCAAGTTGCGACAATACTGCCTTGGGTTCAAGAATAAAGTGTATGTTGGGTGTTGCAGTAATAAGCTGAGCTATCGGGAAAACCCGAAACAGAGCACAATTTGAGAATAAATTAAGAATCCAGTAGAGATATGCTGGTGCAATATTGAGCAGGTTTATATCCAGATGAAATGCAGGAGGTGGATATGGAGGGAGTGTGGACAATGCTCAAAACCGTTACACAGTTCATGGTGTCGATGCCTACATCTGGTACAACTTCGTCCCCACAAAATCAGATCTATGAAGGCTCCAACGCACAAGAGGCAAGCTAAAGGAGCTGAAATGACAAGAAAGCAGAGGAACCAGCAACACGTGAACTGGCAAACCTGGAGGTTGACAAGAAAATCAGAGGAACTAGCAACAGGTGAACCGGCGAAGTGAGAGCTCATGTTCATGTCCAATTGTAGGAAAAAGACTTGGTTGTTTGGTTGTTTTGGTAACCAGATTGTTTTGTGGTAGCAGGTTTTGTATTGTTGGGGTCTGCTTAGTTTGGTAGCTTCTTTCTGAATCAGGTAGTTTAGTGCCATGTTGCAGGCTTGGCCTTGGTTGATTTGTTAGTGGCTTCCTGTCTAGTCTTTCTTTCCTGTCTAATTATTCTGTTGAACAGTAAACACCTTGTTCTTTCGCTGTGGTTAATGCAAATCGGAGCCACCAACACTCCGGAAAAAAATATATAAATAGTGCATAGCCAGGTTAAGGCAGTTACCTATTGCAAAACCATCATACTCTACAACAGAATCATCAGGGCTGGCATTTGCTCGACTTTCAAACTCCATGGTATACGACATGCCTGAGCATCCACCCTGTTTCACGCCAATTCTCAAGCACAAATCTTCATTCCGTTCAGCCCTCATTTTGTTCAGATGTTTCAAGGCCTTTTCAGTCAATGAAATTGCTGGAGCAATGCTGCCAGATGTTGCTGCCGCCGCCGCTGCTGCAAAATATGATCATTGACTTAATGTTAAATGGAGCATGAGCAAATTTAGATTTTGTGTTCATCTTAAACGTTTCGTTTTTGTTGCTGTTACTGGAAACATGAACATATGAGTGACGTAGAATAAATAATTGATGCCCACCTCAATCTAAGTCGTGTTTGTTGGCAGCAGAAATGCTTATGGATCGATGTTGTGTTTATGTTAACAACACAATATTGAAGTTTAGTTTGACATACCAATTACCAATCATGAACATCAGAAACATAAAGATTATTGCAGTGACATAAAGATTATTGCAGTGACAGTTGCAAATTTTGCAATGAATAAAACACGCTACTACCTACTAGTTGTCTAGTTGACTATACAGACCATGACTTAATTCTACTTCTCTGCAAGCAGTGAATTTTAAACCTCTGTGATTCAAGGATAAATTGGATGCGGATAACCTGGGAATGAAAGAAACGAGGTTGAAACTGCCAAGCATTGAACTGAGCACTCTTACACACAAGAGAGCACTAGGGTAGCCAACAGAAAAGCTAATTCATATTCGTATTGCCGCAAAAAGGCATTTTCTCGATTACACGTGAAAGGCAATAGTAGATTGCGATAAGCATGCTTAATTTGAATTCCGTTGAAGTAGAATATATCTTATACTAGTGCTGACAGCTGATTTAAAGCATTTCATAATCTCAGAGGCTACTAAGCTAAGCTTTCTCTGAAAGAGTCTTGCACGTAATATATCCATATCGACTATCATCCCTGTGACACTGACCGTATCCAAAAGCTAGAGCACCACGGATCAAACAGAGTTCAGTTTTCACACGTCTTCACACCCCAAACCAAATCATTTGCCAAGAGCATAACCGGATCACCCCCAACTACTTCTAATCATTACGCGGGGACCTGGGTTGACCACGGACCTGGAGGCGCGGGGGCGCGGAGGGAGACGGCCGCCCTGCCGCCGCCGCCGGCGCTCTTGCCAGCGCCGCGGGGGAAGCGGATCGAGGAGGCGGGGGAGGATGAGGAGACGGCGAGGTGGGGCCGCGCGGTCCCGGCCGGGCGGCCCAGGAGCGGGCGGGACGTGCCGGAGGCGAGCGCCATGGCGGATTGGTAGGTTTGGCTTGGTTGGGGGGAGGAAGCAGCAGGCGAGAGGCGACGCGGGGAGGGACGGGACGGGACGGGAGAGGAGGAGGAAGAGGAAGCAAGCAACAGGAAGAAGAAAGATCTGGTGTGGTGCAGGTCGCGCTCAGCGGGCCGCCCAGATGAGATTCGTGGAGGCCTGGAGCATTTTCGCGTCGGGCTCACTGGGCCGCAGTGAGATATTTACGACAGTACATGCTGACGTCTAAATATACGTGTAAATCAACTCTTAATAATTTACTCTCTTTTTTCAGAAAAAATGTACAAGCTGCAAAACGATCACGGTAAAAAGAAGAATCATTTCTTACATCTCTGACCCCAACTATTACATGTTATTTCAACACTTACAAAAATATACATGCAATACACATACATGATGATGTATTATCTTACACTACCTAAAAGTTTACAAAAAAATGTCTAAATCACATGATTCACCCTAAGAAGTGTTATTATGATCATATAATGTAACCTCCCTAACAGACACGCCGTGTTAACAAACGACGGCGTCTGAATAATGACTCTTCAGGGTCCCATGTATGATGATAGTATAGTCCTCTCGCTCATTTTTTTTTAATAATGGATAAATCAATATCCGGTCTCTACATCCAAGGATGTACACAGCCAATTATTACAAAGTTTTGCTCAACAAAAGAGAAAGCCAAGATCTTATAGATCGACCCGGACGCTAATTCAAACAATATAAATGTTTCCATCCTTTATTGGATATCTCTAGAGCAATTACTTCTAACTTATTGCTCATCGTGGAGAGTGCATCCTTGATTCTCGCTCATTTGAAACCTTGAAGTTTCTTGTGACCCTGCAAAATTTATTCTCCTTCAGTGTGGTTCCATTTAAAGAACAAGCATGATTTTGTTGCACCAACAAAAAAAATCATATAAGCTCCTGTCATACACCAAAATTGCCCAATAACAACATCACCTAGTACCTGTCAACCTGCAAATTAATGATACATCATTTAGGGTTTGCTATATATGTATATACTCCCTCCATCCAGAAAACATAAAATTCTAGCACAATATCATGTTTTAGTACCTTAAGTTTGACCATTTATAGATAAATAAATGTATCAATATTTATGGTATCAAATAAATATTATTAGATTAATTACAAAATATATTTTCATAACAAATTGATCTGGAGCCATAAACATGAATACTACTCCCTCCATTTCAAATTGTAAGTCGTTCTAAGAATCTTGGAGAGTCAAAGTATTTTAAGTTTGACCAAGATTATTGAGAGAACAATGAAAATTTGTAAAATCAAATAGGTATACTATGAAAATATAGCTAACGAATCCAATAATACTTATTTGACATCCTAATTGTTATTATATATTGTTATGTAAATTTGGTCAAACTTTAGAAGCTTTGACTCTCCAAGATTCTTAGAATGATTTACAATTTGGAATGGAGGGAGTATTCACTAGAAACTTTGTTAAACATACTTTTCCTGACACGTTACTCATAGTTACATGTTTTTCTAGATGGGAGCATACTTTTAACACGAATATAATCTGATTATTATAATTCCACATAAAGAACAGGGTAACTTGAACTCTTACCACAAGTATAGTTTACTTGATGACGTACGTGCACAAGGTTCATAGCAACAGAACTTACTTCATTCATTCCTCTGACGACGACGTCACGGGTGACGAAACAGGGCTAGAAAACCGCCACCGGCGGTAACAACCGCCATTGCCCACACAACGGCGGCGACGGGCCAAGAGGGCATCAGCGCGGCCACCTTCCACGCGAATAGCACGTACGGTGAGCAGCGTGCAAAGCGCCCAGACCTCGCGTTTCACCCGCCGCCTCCGCCGCCTCCCATCGGCGTCGTCGTCCGCGACGGGCGGTGGCAACCGCTCGTAGGCGCGGAGGCTACGGAAGAGAAGCAGAAGCGTGGCGTTGCTGGTGCCCACGAACGCCGCGGAGCCAAGGTCCCCTGCTGCCGCGGCTCTGTAGGCGGACACGCCGGACGTCAGGGTCACGGCTGCAAGTCCGGCGAAGGCGAGAACCTTCGTCGCTCCATACCGCAAACTTAGTTTGGTCCAATACTTGCTATATTGCAGCAGCAGGCAATGAGGTAGCATGGATTTCTATATATAGGCCAAGAATTTGTGCAGTGACGTACTGACGTGCTCTGCAAGGGAATTTTTCTCTTGTCACTGTCTCTGTGTCCCATTGTCCAAAACCATTCTAGGCCATGTTTAGATACACTCAAAGTTCTAAATTTTTATAAAATTTTTCGTCACATCGAATGTTTGGACGCATGCATGAAGTAGTAAATGTAGATAAAAATAATAACTAATTACACAGTTTGATTGTAAATCACGAGACGAATCTTTTGAGCATAGATACTCCATGATTGGACAATAATTGTCAAATACAAACGAAAGTGCTACAGTAGCAAAATTTTAAAAAAATGCATCTAAACAAGACCCTAGTACACACATACCTACTCCTGTTCGGTGGTCCATAAGACGACCACAGTCACGTGCCGGATGTTTTTTATAGCTATCAAACACAAGCAAACTTGGTAGCCAAGGCATAGGGAAACTACCAGCGAATCTTTTTTCTCTGAAAAATTAAAGGCAAGGTGAAATTACGACTCATTGTGAACTCAATTCTAAGATCAAGACACGACGACACGATCAAACATGGCACTGCGCGAGCAGAAACAAGGGACCTTTTTGGTTACGGTCTGCGGTACGGAAGTCAAAGTCCAAGTCGAGTTAAGGTTCAAAAAAAAAAAAGTCCAAGTCGAGTTCTTTTTTTTATTTTTTTTGTGAAACCAAGTCGAGTTCGTTTGTACTACGTCTCGAGAGACCTGTGGTTGCGGCCTTTGCGGGGCAAATATATAATAGGCTAATAGCCTTCCCTCGACCTCGAGGTCACGACCAAAACAAACCCGAGTGCCGACGCCGATTGACCACGCGCCCAAGATCGATGATGGCAGGCCATGACCAAGCTCAAGCTCAAGCTCCGACGCTGCTCGACCACGCGCGCAAGATGGCAGAGATGGGACGCCTGGCGCGCAAGAAAGAGAAGTTCCGAAGACGAACGACAAGTAGCGGCGGCGGCGGCGACAACAAGACGGCGGCGGCAGAGACGCCGATCAACGTCAAGCCAGCGAGGCCGGGGATGAAGCTAGTGGAGGTGCCCGAGGCCTACATCCTCGGGCTCATGTGGGAGAAGGCGTGCGCCCCTCGCCACGACTTCCCAGCGTGGAAACCTAGGCCCGATGACTCAAGGACGGAGCTCATCCAGGCCTATGAGAAGGCTGCCGCTATCATCAAGAAAGGGCACCAGCATGACGATGACCTGATACTCCAGTACATCAACAACGGGTGCGCCTACGAGGAGGTTGAGATCGCAGACCAAGACAATCGAATGAGGCCTGAGGGCCATGCATTAATCGATTAGCTAGGGCACTAGTATGTACTACTTGATCGACTAGCTAGGGAAAGCTTTTCTATGTTTTTTAATTTTTGTTCTTTAGAGGTACTTGATCTAATTAAGAAGGTAGTTCGTACGTGCCCTAGAGAACTAGGGCCCTACTACTTGATCGAGTAGGGAAATCTTGTGCATGTTTCTTTTTAAATTTTGCATTTTTTATCGAGCTACTATATCGTCTTTGACTACATATTATTGTATTTACTTTGATTCATTATTGAGGTGATGTTAATTAGCGAAAGCCTACTATATCTTAAGTTCTTAACTTATGAATATGCTTGCTTTATTGCAACATGTGCAACCCCAGATCTAGTTTTGCAATACCTAGATGGAATACTTATGGTACAAAAAACAGTTGAAACAATTACAACATCGGTTAGAAACGCCAGTCTGCCTCCACTCTCTCCACCCGACGGAGAGTTTGGATGCTGATGAAACCCTAGGTGTCTGAGCAAGATATCGGGCTGAGATGGGTTGTTTGGGCTCCAAACTAGGCCAGTATTTTCTGAGGCAGGTCTTTAATTTTAAGGATGCATACCTTGGTTAATTTATTTTGCTTGGCTATTGTTTCAACCGCCTTTTGGTTAATTACGAATGACCACCTCGGTTAATCGAGGTATTAAACGTGGCAGTTTCCATGTCTGACCGCTATGGTTTAAAAAATGAAAACACCTTCTGAAAGAATTTTGTAGTAGTGGCCACCCCTTCCCCTTCTTCCTCACCGCCAGCGTCTTCTTCTCCAGCGGCCCTCATCCCTGCCATTGGCACCACCCCACTGCGGCACATTAAGGCTCTCCGAAGCTCCCCTACCCTGACCTGGTCAAGCCGCCTGCACTGCCTCTAGTGCCCAAACCGCTCTCTAGCAATCCCCATTGTTTGTTCACCCTTACTTCCCCCAAAACTTCTCTTTCTGATCTCGCTAGAGTTGGGGAAGATAAGAGGGAGAGCTCGTTGGAACCGTTACTCGAAAATTGAGGAGGAGGAGGAGGAACCCTACCTCGTTCGATCGACCCGAAGCGGCCTTCCACAGTGTGGTGGGGCACGGGGAGGAGTTCGCCAGGCGCACAGAGGGAGGGAGGGAGAGAGAGAGAGAGACCAGAGCATCGATTTCCGAACTCACAAGTCCATGACCAAAAGCCCCCGACTCCCGAACCCACGATGCCACTGGATCATGTTGATCTTCATGTTGATCAGCAACTCCCGTTTTGTTTAACTTGCCATCATGTTGATCAGCGACACACACGGGCATATCACCATCGCCTCACGGGAGTGGGACTGCGCTTACATGGCTTGTTTAACGTACTCCCTCCATCCGGTTTTAAGTGTACTTCTTTGACTGATACTCCCTGTACTTGACTAGTCATCTTATTTAAATTTTTTATATAAATAAAAAAATAAATAAATTATTATAAAAATATCTCTAATAATAAATTAAGTTATAACAAAATAAGTAATGTTTATTAAAACTTTATGAATAAGATGAATGGTCAAATAAGAATGTGGAAAGTTAAAGAAGTGCATTTATTTTCGGAAGGAGGGAGTATGGGCCAGCGACAACAGTTCAACGGTCTCGTGACAAATGGGCTGACGACTCCCAAGATCGAAAGCAAGTACTAACTCTATTCTAAATTATAAGACATTTGACCTTTTTTAACTACAAACTTGATCACTCATCTTATTCAAATATTATGAAATTACATCGTCTTTAATCATCAAGATATATGGTGTGCAAAGGTTTAATTCTTGTAAAAAAGACACATGTTCTCTCTTATTACACACAACAAGCACTTAGACAAATAGTCCCAGTGCATTTTACAGGTCAAAGTTCATTTTCGGAAGAATCGTATACATAAAAGCAATCTTGCCTAACAAACATCTGGGAAAAAAAAACTAAGGTACAGTACGTAATAACACTTGTAAAGAGAATTTTTGTTACTCCTATCTAGTGTCGCGTGTATGAATGTGCGCACCGGCATCATCTGTATGTATGTCTCGAGGGAAGTGCGCGCCGTAATAAACCTACAATTCAACAAGCAAAATGTTACCTCATCTGCAGCTTGATTGCACGGATAAAAATTCATTTGTACAGGAGCAACAAACTAATATCACTGTACTTCTGAAATCTGCACGTACGTACCAGTACCACTGAGGAAACCTGCACGAACGAGATCCACAAGCAATTCTGCTGAAGCCTGAGGAAACCTGCCCTGCACTGCACCGCTGCACGTCAATGGCGATGGAGAGACAAGGCCCAGAATCCAGCCCCCGCGGTCCCGGCCGCCATGAGGTACACCAAGACTCCGACGGCCGGCGGCATCAGCGGTGCGACCCTGGCGGCGAACATGGCCGTGAGCAGCGTGGTGAGCACCCACACCGCCGCCCTGGTCCTGCCGCCGTCGCCTTCCTCGCCGCGCTCGAACCTGCGCAGGAAATGGAACAGCAGCGCGATGCACCCGTACGCGCCGGCCACGAACGCGACGGCGCGCGGGTCGTCGCGCGACCGGTAGATGGCGAGCACCGAGTTGCCCGTCAGCGCGGCGAAGCCCAGCGTGGTCAGTAAGCCGTGGCGGTGCAAGTCCATGTAGTATATGGTTTTCTGTCGCGCGGCGTGCAACAACGTAACCTCGAGCTGTTCCCGGCTCATCTCGCTGTATATTTATGGTGGATCATCACGCC
>DXKC01003046.1:0-17867 GCA_031170775.1 Cymbopogon citratus
TTGTGTTGATTGTCTGCCTCCAAGCTCTTGTTGAGAAGATGGATCAGGAACATTGGGTGGCAGAGTGTGTTACAGCAGCAGCACATGGATTCCTCATGGTGAGTGGCCAACAGAAGATACCTGCCCCTGCCAGTGGATTTGGCTTTATTGCTACTTGATATTGTCAGACCACCGCTCACCCGCATCGTTGATGATGGAGCCACATTTGCAGCCCTTGTGGCAAATGATGTAGTTCATGCACTGCTCAGCTCTCCGGTTCCTTACCAATTACGTGTTTTGGAGAAAGGAGCAGCTTTGGAAGTGGACGTCCATCCTTCCAACACACACATGAACACGATGGTCATCTAAGGGTGCAGGGATCAAAGCAGACGAAAACTGATGGAACCCCTTAAGCATTTTTATTTCCACATTTGATCATCGAAAATGATAGCGGGACCAAGATAGCCAAGAATGGGATCTGCGGGAACGAACAAACTTACAGGAAACGAAAGCTTAAACTAGGATCATGATAACCTTAGTGGGCCTATGCAGCAATACCACACCACAATGCTCCTGCTCTAAGTGATGGAGTCGATATGCTGGTAGTTTTCCATGGGGTCCAAGAGTCCATGCCATCATGTTTGCCCACTAGTAAGTTCCTTGTTTTAGTTGCATATAAAATGAACCCAAGATGTAAAAGGCTTCTTTCATTATTTTGTGGGCTTGAGTTAGGCGTTAGGCATCAAGTGAAAGCTCTACAGGTGAGAGTGTTGTGTTGCATCTAATGTAACTACTTTCATAGTATAAAATTTTCATAATGATTAGAATAATTGTTACTCAAAGATAACAATATAACAAAGTTTGAATTTTGAAATGCGTGCAGGCCCTATATTTTAGGATGGATGGAATAATTACCAAGATAGGGTTAGCTAGAGGTGATTAATAAGGTTGTTGGGAGGCATGACAACCAATTGAGGAAAGCAAGAGAAGAAAAAAATATCCCCCTCCAATCTAGTTCCCCTCAAAATTTTACTCGGTTATCTTCCTAGCAATGCTTACCCTAATGATCTAAGGATCATATCAATAAGTAAGCATGACTATTTAACTATCACCTTGTTAGGATTGGTAGCAAATTCTATTATCAAGCATTTAAGACCTTATCAATCATCTAGGCGATACCAAAGCTTGAGATGTGATCAAAGCAATGCAAAACAAATACATGAACTACCCATGATTTATCATGTCCCTTTCAAGTTACCCTTCTTTTGTTCAGGCCGGGCTAAGCCATGCGCTGCATATTTGTCTTAATGCAACCATCAATTATAGACAAACTACATGAATTTGGTATTGCAACTTCCAAGCACACGAGACTTGGCCTAAACTGAATTGGACTAGTTGGCGTAACTAGAGTTAGTGTTTGGAGGGTTGGGAGGGTGTGGGATTGATGCGTTCATAATGTAAACATACCTTTGATGGTCCAAATCTTCTTTCTCAAAGTATTGAGCATGTTGAATTAGTTATATGATTGGAGACCACACAAAAGGACACAACAATGAAAATCTGCAAATGCACTTGGCTATAGACATAGCATAGCATAAGAACTACTTAAAGTGGATACACTACAAGTTCATTTTCACATTTCCATTGCTTTATTGACATGGATATTATTATGCATTAAGACAAAATTGCGAAAGGGCCTCTAGCTAAGTTGGTTAGGTGACTTGAGTAGCACTCTTTGGTTCCTGGGTTTGGCTCACCATGGGAGTAATTTTTTTAGGCTAGGATTTTAAAAAATCCCCTCATCTGGTATAAGGCCTAGCCCTAGTCATTCTCATATGGGCTACGATGTCGCTGTGTATGCGCGCTACGGTGTGCTCTCAAAAAAAAGTCGTTGTGTCTGAGTGGGGCAGGCTTCAGGGGTTTTCTCGACTTGTGTGAGGTTTTCTTCTGAATGCAATGCCTAGGGCTGTCTTGCTCCTATAGGTCGAGTTTTTTTTGTTAATAAAAAAATGAAGTGTTCAATGCTATCAACCAGTTCTATGGAACAAAAGCTACCATGAACCAAATAAGGCATTTGAGAACACTCACACCCTAGGAACAAATAATATCATCATCAAAATAGTCCACCATGGGAAGCCCTCTAAACTAAGGCCTAATCCAATAGCATTGACCTTTTGACGTGGATCGTGTTTGCGATCCAATTAATTTGGCAAAGGCATTCCACCATGGCTCGAATGGATTTCTTTTAATCCAACATTGTATCATCTATACCCTATCCATCAACTTTGTTGTCATTGACATCACTTAAAACCCTAGCCATGACGCCAAAACAAAGAATATGAAAACAAGGATTACATAAGAGAAGGTACTCAAGGCATGAAAGAAGATCAAAACCAGAATTAAGGCAAGCACTTAAAGCCACGATAGATACCAAGTCCCTTAATAGGAACCTTAGAACCTAAGAAAGTTGCAGTTTTATGAGTTTCATGTTCAACTTTTGCGATGATATTCCTATAGAATTAAGTTTGATGGAAGAAAACTTTCTTTCAATACCATTCACCAAATTTCTAGTTTTACATGTTTAGCAATTGAAAATCAGAAGAGACCCAACTCCTTCTAATCAAACTTTTGCCCATTTATTATCATATGTGAGAAAAGATTTAGTACACATCTCAAGAAGGTACCATAAGAAGTATGGTGGATAGATGGAGCGTCCGCGTGAGCTTCCTCCTCCCCCTCCTCCCTCCACCGTCCACCACCAATGCCACCACCGGCAACGCCTGAGCACCTCACCGGCGTTCAGCCACCAAGCTGCATGTGCGCCTGCGTCAGGACCTTGCGGCAATCCCCAGGCGCTCTGCTTCGGCTCTCTTCCTTCGTCGCTTCTCTCACCTAACAGCCACTTTCCACCTTTCCCCACGGCTCCGACCCTGCAACCGCGGTAGTACGGCCTCCCATTCGGACAGCCGGCGTGGGCGCCGGAGCGGCGAGGCCGACCTCCCGGCGACTTACTCCGGCGCACACCAACTGCTCGACGAACGGGGCATGGGACAACGGTCTCGGCTCGGCGTAGTCCGAAAAGCCGGCGCACGCTGCAAACCAAGAAGAGGACGCCGTGCGGGGCGCGGCATCGCTGCGACAAGCCCGGAACGGCGGCGGAGACGGCTGGCGCTGCATCAACATCGACTTCTCTCGCCACCCGGGTATGCAATTTCAAAACCACTTCTTGGAAGTTTACCACTGCCCGGTTGTTAGGCCTTTGGCCACTAGTACTACTCCTACTGCCCTCTGGATCGCTCAGGCGAACAAGGGCACTCCTTCCCATTCCGGCGTGGTCGCCAAGGCGCTAAACCACCACTTCTGCGTGCCCCCGGAATTCTTCTTTGTAGTTCCTGATCTTCCATTCACTTACCGGACCACTGTCTCCTGTGACACGGTCAAACTCCATCTCCTGCGGATTGGCGTCTTCGCCATGGACGGAACCATCTTCCACATCCACCATGACCGTGCCTCTGCTGTCAGTGACGTCATCTGCTCGGCCGGCGGCAGTAACGCGGCCCCCAAATTCAAATTTCGGATCATGGACCAAAAAGGGGCCCGTCAACGGCCCACTGCTCGAAACCCCAAGTTGCCTGACAGGCGCACTACACCGACGGACGGTGCAAGTGGGAGGGTGTTGGAACCGAGGAACGGCGCCGGCGACAGTCACAAGAAAGCCATGGTCGGTCGTGCCGGTGCTGGTCAGGCTGTATCAGCGTTATCTACTTCAGCTGCTACCGTTCACGTAGCTCGCTAGCTATCTACGTCTACACCCCGGCCTACAGTACTGACGAGTGATGGTGACAAGCCCGCTTACTCATCCCGTTCTACCATTGCTGTTCACCTGGATCATCGACACCTCAAGACCACAACCCCTAGGCATCAGACACGTATCAACACATTGAGTAGCTATACTGAGAAAACTACAGCTGGTGTCATGTATTCTACTGTTGCGCGCAGTGTGAAGTTTATCAAGCAAAAAGGAAATAAGTTTATCAAAATCTGCATTCGATGCCTCTCCCCGGATCACCTCGTCGCTCAATGCCGTGACCCTATAAAGTGCACCCGTTGCCGTCGTTCTGGACACAAGAGCTTCAACTGCAAATACTCTAGCACCATGTCCATCGACTCCAGCTCCTCCCGCTCCACCGAAGGCTCCGCCACTCCACGCCACCGCCAACCTTATCCACAACCACTTCGCCAACCCTGCCAACACCTCCCCCACTGCCTTCACCACCGCTCCTGCTTCACCCATTGCACCGCCACCTAGCCCTGGGGAAGGCACCTCGTCTGGCCCTAGGCGCTCCATGGCGGAGGCACATGTCGGCAACGACGACTACGAGGGTGCAAGGGTCTTCGCCTACGTCTACCTGGAGCATGCGGTTCACTGCCCGCACCTCTTCATCCGCCAGGCGATGGAGCAGGCCTGCGACGCCCCGGCCTTCCAGCTCGCTGCATCTGCAAGGGGGGCGGGGCTGATGGTGTTCACCACCCCGGAGGAGCGAGAGGAGGTGGTTGCCCGAAGCCCGATCATCTTCGGCGGCAACAGAATCTCCATCGAGCGCCACGAGGAAGCAGATAACAGGTTCTATGCTTTCTATCGTGTTTATGCTGAGATTGCTGCTGTGGATTTCCCCCTTGAGCACTGGGATGAGGAGAACGCAAGGGAGGCGCTCGGGGCTATCGGCAACGTCTGCTGCCTGGACCCTGCATGCTTCGGCGGCGGGGACTACACATCTATGCGTGAGGTGGTCCGGCTGGACAACCACCAGGAGCTGCCCGATCAGCTGCTCGTCCACAACCACAACGGCCCGGCCTCGCTTGCCAACATCTACGCCGTCCGTACCTGGATCGATGCCGGCCCGGAGCCGGACTGGGAAGGCTACAACTTCGGCGACGCTCCAGCTATGCATGCTGCTCCGTACTACCACCCGGTGGGCAACCCGCCCATGCAGCTGCCTGCTGTTCCGGAGAACCTGGTGCCGGCCGTGCTCAAGTGGGAGAATCCCATCTCTACTCCCCAGCTGCATCCAGTGCGCACCAGGCGCGGCACCCCGTATCCGACTACGGCTGCCGCGGCGACGCCTGTGCTTGCACTGCCATGGTACGGGGTCGGCGGAGTTCCTCCACGTCAGCAAGACACCGTCCATGCTGGAGCTGAAGGGGAGGCCACCGAGGAGGAAGGAGGAGAGGCTGAAGGTGAGGCGTCCCAGGAAGGAGGCGGAGAGGGCACCCAGCTGGAGATGGCTGAGAGGGAGCTCGCTGCTCTGAGTCTCGACGTGCCGCCCGTGTTCACTGCCGGGGAGCACACTAAGACTGAGCACGAGAGCCGGGCCCAGAAGAGACGTGCCAGGCGCAAGAGGGCCAGGGACAGTGCCAACAAGCTGCGTAGGAGCCTCCGCCTGAAGGAGAAGGAAGAAGGAGGCCTCGAGCTCCCAGAGGACAAGGCAGCACGTGTCCAGGCGGCCAAGTTCGACTTCACTGGTGCGTCTCGACGTCTTCGCAATGCACTCTCTCATTCTTATCTCATCTCTGATAATTACTACCCCTCTGATGACACTGAATCTTTGTTGGACATCGCAGTAGCGTGTGGAGCGACTGAGGACGAGATCGCCGAGATCAGTGGTGAGGCGGCTGCGCCGCCAACCGGCAACTGATGTGTCTAAACAGAAAAGGTCCTGAAGAAAGCACTACCTGCCGTGCCATGGAGACTGGGAGCTCCAATTTTGTGTTAGGCAGTAGTGGTGCTTCCCCCCACCCCTATAGCTTGTGTACTAGGATGCTTCACCATAGATCTGCACCGTGTTGTAGCAGTGTTAGTTGCTGCTTGAAATATGTACAGCAGAAGATGGCTGCTAGGATGCCCCATCTGGTGTGTAACGGTGTGCAACATGTTATCAATGAATAGAAGCATCAAAATATGTTGTTGGAATGTGAGAGGTCTAAATGATTCTGGAAAGTGTGGAGATGTGCTTGCTGAGCTCCTTTCTGCGACCCCTGATGTTGTGCTCATTCAAGAAACTAAGCTCCACAATCTCTCCCGCCTCAAACTCCACTCCTTCCTCCCCCGGCGTCTGGACGAGTTCCGTTTCACTCCCTCCAATGGAGCCGCTGGTGGCATCTTGACTGCTTGGTCCACCGCGTCCCTCAGTGTTGCCTCTTCCTCCTCCACTGACCACACCCTCACCGTCACTCTTGCCTCCACCGCTGCCAACCTCAACCTGACGATCACCAATGTTTATGCTCCTGCTGCTGCTGATGGTAGGCAGGAGTTCCTAGACGAACTTCGTTCAATCATTCCCCCACCCACCTCTCCCTGGATGCTGATCGGCGATTTCAACATGATTCGTTATGCGCATGAGAAAAACAACTCGAACTTTCACCCCCGTGAAGCCGAAGCCTTCAATGATTTCATCCATTCTTCCTGTCTTATTGAGCTCCCTCTCCTTGATAGACAATTCACCTGGTCTAACAAGAGAAGCACCCCTACTCTCGAACGGCTCGATCGTGCATTCATCAACCTTGCCTGGGACGCCGCTCTACCCAACTCCATCCTCTCCTCCCTCACCAGGAGGACTTCTGATCACGTCCCGCTCATTGTTGAAGCAGCTACCCAAATTCCCAGATCTAAAATCTTTCGGTTTGAAAACTACTGGACAAAATGTGTGGGTTTCAGAGAGGTAGTTGCTGCAACGTGGAGTTGCCGGACGATGAACAGTGATCCGTCTGCTGAGATCGCAGCTAGCCTGAAAGATATGCGTGCCGCACTCAAGCACTGGTGCAAGTCTCAGGCCAACTTGGACCAAGCTGAGGGTGACTGTAAGATTGTTATCAATCTCCTGGACCGGGTGGAAGAACATCGGCCATTGTCTGCTCCAGAATCAAAACTCCGTCAAGTTGTCACTGCAATTCTTGGACGAACAACTCAGGCCAAACTACTGCTGTGGAAGCAACGTGCCAAAATCCGTGCTGCGATTGAAGGAGATGAAAACACACGCTACTTTCATGCGTGTGCAAATCAATGCCGACGTCGTAACAGAATCCAAGTGCTAGAGCAAGACGGAATTGAGCTTCATGGTCACGAACAAAAAGCTAAGCTGCTTCATGCTTTCTATCTCCAACTCCTTGGTACTACCACGTTAACCAACTGGCGATTTTCTCTCTCTGATCTCTACTCTAATGAGGATCTCCCTCTCCACCAACTAGACGAAGAGTTCAGTGCTGATGAAATTAGCTTGGCGTACAGAAGGATGCACTCTAACGCCAGCCCTGGGCCAGACGGCTTTGGACCGCTTTTTCTCAAGCACGTCTGGACAACAGTGTCTCCTTTAATCATAAAATTGTTTGCCGCCTTCCACCGGCATGAAACAGACTTGGAAAGAATCAATCGTTCTTACCTAGTATTGCTCCCTAAAAGGGAAGAAGCCCGATGCCCGCAAGACTTTAGGCCAATTGCTTTGTAGAACACTACTATTAAGGGACTGTCTAAGGTTCTCACCTCTCGCCTGCAGCCACTGATCCCCTCCCTCATTGGCTCCGATCAATCTGGTTTCGTTCAAGGCCGATGCATTGCTGATAGTTTTGTTTTCGCTGCCGACCTCCTCAACTGCTGCTACAAAAGAAATTGTCCCACAATTATGCTTAAACTAGATTTCCACAAGGCATTCGACAGCATGGCCTGGGATAGTCTGGAAAAAATTCTTCATGCCCGAGGTTTCTCTCAAAGATGGCGTACTTGGGTCGCTGACCTCCTAACGACTGGAAAAACGGCTGTCCTCACGAACGGTGTACCTAGAAATTGGATCAACTGCAAACGTGGTCTGCGACAAGGTGACCCGTTATCCCTATACTTGTTCATCATCGTTGCTGATGTCCTCAGACGACTACTTCATTACCACCCCCTAGCTGCTGTCATCAAGCATCCTATCCTACCTCAAGCTCCTTGTCCTGTCCTCCAATACGCGGACGACACCTTAATTTTTGTGCGATGCAGCGCCGCGGCGGTTGAGGCTACCAACCAGATCTTACAGCTCTTTGAAGATGCCACCGGCCTCGCCATCAATTACCACAAAACCACCTTCCTCCCCATTGCCGTTTCCCCAGACGATGCCAATGCTCTTGCTCTTTCCTTCGGCACCACCACCTCCTCCTTCCCCCAAACGTACCTTGGTCTCCCTCTCACCCCCCACAAAGTTTCTGTGTCTGACTACATCCCCCTAATTTCCTCCTGCAACAAGTACCTTGCTGGTTGGCAGGCCTCGCTTCTTAACCGTGCGGGGCGCCTCACCCTTTGCACCTCTGTCCTCAGTGCTTTTCCACTGCATTACATGTCTGCTCTTGACATCCCCAAAACGGTGATCAAGGCCATCGACAAGCGACGTCGTGCTTTCTTCTGGACCGGAGTGGACGCCTGCCACGGGTCCAAGTGTCTTGTAGCCTGGGATGACGTTCAGGCTCCAAAGTACAAAGGCGGGCTAGGTGTAAAAAACCTTGAGCTGCAGAACAAATGCCTACTTATGAAGTTCATCAACAAGCTCTTCTCCAATGACAACTTAAGTTGGAAAGACTGGGTGCTACGCAGTGCATCAAATTTTGACACTCCAACCAACGGTTCTAGCAGCTTTCTCTGGCGCATCATCACTGCTGAACTCAACATGTTTAGATCCATCACCTATGTCCGCATTAACAATGGTGCCGCTACCTCCTTTTGGTTTGATCACTGGCTGCCTGCCGGCCCTCTTTTCCTCACTCACGCTGCTCTCTTCTCCCACTCCACTAGGCATAACATATCGGTGCAGTGTATCTTTCAGAGTGGTTTTGATTTGCATCTCCGTCCGAGACTAACCACCACCGCTAGCCAACAGATGGACGGCTTGCTTGTTTCCTTGCAGGATGTCACACTTGGTGATGGGCATGACGTGCACCTTCTAAAGAGCACAGACAAGCCCTACACGCCGAGAGATGCATACGCGGCGCTCGACACTTCGGGTGAAGCAACTGACGTCCATGGGAGATGGATATGGGGGACGAAATTACCAAGATCTTCGTCTGGCTGTACTTCAAGGGTCGGCTTAGTACGAGAACAAACCTCCTTGCTAAGCACATCGTTGATGGTGCTGGCTGTGAGCGCTGCACAAGCGGAGACGAAGACAGGGATCATGTTTTCTTCCACTATGGTGAGAGTGCAAAGATTTGGACTGCTCTTAAGGTCCAACATATCATGAATCTGAGTGACGAAGACATCTGGACAGCGAACGTACCCCACAGCCTTGATGCAAGCCTGTGGCCTTTCGTGCTGCTGGCTATCCTCTGGAGGATATGGGACAGCAGAAATGGTCACATCTTCCGAGATGAAAAATTCTCCCATCGTATAGTGTTATCCAAAGTTCGTGATGATCTTGTAATTTGGCGCAAGCGCCTACGCCCTGAGTCTGTAAACGGCCTTCTTGGCTGGTATGCCTACATCTGTGGTTGTATTCCGAACCCTTCTCCACACTCCGGTAATTCCTGAGTGTGTGACTTTGAAATATAAAGGTGGGGAAGCTCTCCCCCCCGTTTAAGTTTCAAAAAAAAGAAGTATGATGGATATATAAGCCAACTATGACAAGTTTATAGCTCATCAAGATCATCATTGAGGATTGTAGTAATCTCATGAAGTATGTATTTTATTCCCTCCTTATCATTCTTTGACAGGCCACCGATTTGTTCCGCAAATAATGGTAAGGCTCTACTGCAAACATGGCCCTCTTTAGATTGAGTATTGATGCCTTGAGCTTCGTTACTAACTCCTTTACGAAAAGAGTCAACCTTCTCTGGCAACAATTTAGCCAGAACATCTTTGTAGTGCTCCAAACGATTTACATTAGACACGTTTCCCTCAAAAGATTTCCTTGGAATTTTCCTATATTGTAAGCGACTGCACAAGCCAAGAGCAAAAGTTAACAAGACGATGTGATTTCACATCATCAATGAGAACACTCACAATTTGAATGGTATTGTAGCTATGAATGGCCAAACGAGTAGCCTAGCCCCCACCTCAACTTAGGCAGCTATGACCCTATTAACAATCATGTTGTGTCATACCATCCCAAGCACAACACTATGCAATAGCAAGTCTCAGCCATGGAACTTGAATGGCCAAGTCATGGAAAAATCGCTCTTGTCGTCTCGGCCCAACTTGCCCAACCGTTCGGCGGATTGTGCCAACCCAATAGCCGGACACAAATATCAAGAATGAATAAAATCACAAAACTTGGCTCAAAAAATGACAAATGAACCAAAAATGCATTCAGAGATCACAAATCCATCATCCATACATACGTGGCTCCAACATCGGTTGAGATGGTTTGGACATGTCCAACGGAGGCCTCCTGAGACACCGGTGCATAGTAAAGCGGGTCGATAATGTAAAGAGCGGTAGAGGTCAACCTAAATTGACTCGGGACAAGTCCGTTAAGAAAGACCTTAGAGAGTGGAATATCTCTAAGGACTTAGCTATGGATAGGGGCGCTTGGAGACTAGCCATCAACACGCCTGAACCGTGACCTTTTATGTGTTTATCTGTTTCTTGTCTATTTGGGTTTCATATCTAGCCTACCCCAACTTGCTTGGGACAAAAGGCTAAGTTGTTGTTGTTGTATACATAACGAGATCAAATACATCATCCATGCATCTTCCATCTCCTTAAGTTGTCGTCCATGATAGGGCCTCCGACCTTCACCCCAACATGCTTGCTACTTGCGTTAATGGGAGAAGTTAGGGTGGTGTTGAAGATGAGCCGTAACAATGGAGTTTGGAGGAGAATAGTTTGGGTGGCGGTCAATGGCTAAGAAGATGGGGGCAGTCCTCGCATGCGACGCGCCTATGTGACTAGCATGCAAAGCTAAGAGGTTGTGGAAGAGGGACTCAAGTGGGTCACAATGCCAATAATAGCCACACATACATGTAGGGATCGACTGGCTGAGAGGCCATCAGTTAATGGGGTTGTGTGCCCATGCTAGCAGGACATGTTGTCCACTTGGCACAAGCATGACCCAAGGTGTGGGTTGGCTTCATGTCAAGCCAATAGCTATGGGCCTCGGGACAACCTACTAAGCTAACATCTTTAGAGAAAATTGTCCTAACCCAACCCTTTCTATGACCATCCTCCACTACCCTACTGCTTCTATGATTGGCCCTCCAAGGTCTTGTTTGATAAATCCTTGCCCATAGAGATTGGAATGGATTCAAGGGGTATTTTTTCATCATCCCTCCCAATTCCCTCTTTCCCTTGAGAAAATTTATCAAAACAAGCCCTAAAACACAAATCACCAAAACCACAAATCCCGGCCTGATTTGGTATATTTAGATTCTAAGAATCATTTTAAAAGAAGCCCTAGGTTTTGAAGCATTCCAACAAAGGGTAAAGCTGCAAAAGGTAGAGAAGGGGGTGTGGATGAACCTACACAACAATGCAAAATTAGTGATTATAATTCATTTTCCAACATGTATGCACCACGCCGCCACAAGGTATGTGTATCCCCTATAATTCTAATTACTCTAGCTTCTGATTCTCAAAATCCTAGAATCAAACTCAAATCATATGAAATACTCCGTCCATTCCAAATTGTAAGACACTTTACCTTTTTCTACTAATGTAGCAAAAGATATACACTAAATAGATATATGTAAGATCAAGGTTGGTAGAAAAGTCAAAACACCCAATTTGGACTGAAAAATCCTTAACCATTTCAAGCCCTTGACCCTAGTCCTTTTTCCCAAATCCAAAATTGTCAAAATCTCAATGGAAAAGTCAAATCTCTCTAGATCTAATAACATACCATAAGATGGTCTCCTTCCACTAAATTTCCACCTATACAAGTTCTAGAGATATTAAGACCCTTTTGGAGCATTGGAATTTCACATGAATCATACAATAATTTCACAGGAATCAGTTTAGTTTCACATGTATGAGTCTGAGCTCAATAAGATCCGGTGCTACATTGTCAAATATACAAAAATCTCGCTAGGGGTAGAAAGGAGAGTGATGAAGAATAGAAGTCTAGAGGTGAGGGGGAGAAAAGAACAAAACACACCTTGGCACCTCAGATCCGTCAATCTCCAAATCCCTAGTCCTTTCTTACCAACCTCCTCACAACTCTCTGAGCCTCGGCCTCGATTGCCCTTCTTCTCTCGCTGCTTCGTGGGTTATCGCCGTCGATGGAGCCAGTGGTGGCGCGCCGCGCTTCATCTTTCTACTAGGGAACTTCCCTCGTGAGCGAGGGATCCTGTTTTTAAGGAAGAAGTCCCGTTTTTTAAGGAGAACGATTCAGGCCCAACTAGTAATCAGGCCTCATGGGTTTTGTCATATATGGGCCGCGCCAGTATCCGTACTGGATTTGATTTGGTGAATTTTCGGAAAGCCCCTCGGGTCAGTTCTTTTCACACAAACACCAGCATCTCCTCCCAGCAGGCAGCACCTAACCCGCCACGAGCGCACCGCCGCACGTTCCGGATTCCCCACCGCCGCCGGGATCCCGAGTTCCCGACCGGAGCCCTAATTCCACGGGGTAAACGATGAGGCCGCACGGGGCGGGAACGGGCGGCGGTGTCGTGGGGAGGCGGAAGGCGGGGGCCGCCGCTGCTGCGGCGAGCCGGGAGTGGATGGTGGTGCCGGCGTCGGGCCAAGCTCGGGTGGAGGAAGCCGGGAAGCACGCGGTGATGGCGCGTACGGGGCTTCCCGCGCGCGATCTCAGGGTGCTTGACCCGTTGCTCTCGTACCCGTCCACGATCCTGGGCCGCGAGCGCGCCATCGTCGTTAACCTGGAGCGCGTCAAAGCCCTGATCACTGCCACGGAAGTGCTGCTTCCGAACTCCAAGGATCCCGCCTTCGCGCGATTCGTCCGCGACCTTCAGACCCGCGTCCTCGCATCTTCGTCGGACCAGGTAATGGTACTTCGTTATTAATGTTCTGGTAGGCTCTTTTTGTTTTCCCTTCTCAGTCTTAGGAATTGCTGTCTCCGTCCAAAAAGAGTGCAATTCTTGTTTTAAACCAATTCAATTTATTAAGTTTATAGAAAATGGTATCAACCTTTTACTTACAAGAAGATATATATTCTATAATTAATAATTAATTTAATGATAACTTATTTGATATTAGAAATGATAGGTCAAACTTAAAATTGTTTGAGTCCTTAAAAGGCGAGAATTGCATTTTTTTTGGGACTGATGGAGTACTCCCTGTTTCAATTTAGTTTTAGTTTTGTTCTAACTTTTCCAACTCTAACCAAATTATACGTATTAAATAAATGCATTATCAAAATACATTTCATGGTGTATCTAATTAAACTTACTAGATATTGTAGGTGTTTGTGCATTTTCGATAAAATTGGTCAAAGGTAGAGAAGTTTGACTTAGGATAAACCTAAAACAGACTTAAAATTTGGTAAGGGAATAGGAATTATGGTATGAAATTTCTTTGTATGTGTGTAGGGCACTTTATCTGTTTTGAAGTTTGGTCACAATGCCTGGATTATGCAATGGGTGGATATGATTTTTCAAAGTGGACAAAATGGTGATATGTTTGAAGTTAAAACATCATGATGGAATATTTCTATGTTTCGATCACTTAATGTTATGTTTAAGATATTGCAATCAGGGGATTTAGCATGGGAAAGGGAGTTCATGCAATTTTGGGGGGCGGGGGGCATGTAGTTTCCCAAAGTGGACTAAAATAGTGGCTTAAGGATAGAAGTGTATTGAATTACTATATTATGATCACTAGATGTTATAATATACGGTGATTGAGGATATATCACTAAATCGGTTTTTCCCTTTATCTATTAGGCAGCTGAGCTCACTGACATGGAAGGTGAATCATCTATGGTTGCATCACCATTTCCTGTACCAAGTTCATCCAAAGGATATGAAATGGAGATGACTAAGAAGACTACTGCTGTTGTGCCTGAAATGACTAGCAGCAGCAGTATGCCCAATTTATCTGTCGCAAAAGATGGAAGTGTGAAGGTTTTGCCTTTTGAATTTCGAGCTCTTGAAGTGTGCCTTGAGTCAGCCTGCAGATCTTTGGAAGAGGAAGTATGTGCTTGCATCTGGAATTGTTTGTCTGGTTATTATATGCTGGTTATCTAACCGCAGTTGAATTCATATCTCTAACAAGCTGCGTTCCATGCTTTAGGATGCTTTCATTCATTATATAGGGTGTTCAGGAACTACAACACTGTTGTTCTTAGAAGATTGAGTAATCTCTTCAGACATGTTTGCAGAGGGATTTGAGGCCCCCTTATAAATGTTTTTTTTGGTTGGGTCTGTCATACATGTGGAGAGAGGGGATCTTAAACGCCAGGATAGAGTTATACCTTTTTTAGAAGCTGACCTTTTTGGAATAGCTTGTGAACTTGCTTGGGACTAAAGGTTGTGCTGTTGTTGTTGTGACCTTTATTTATTATTATATGTTTTCCATAGTGTGTTTCAGGTATTTAATCTTATGGAGTAGCTTTAAGATATCTAAGCAGTTCTGGCAAATAAACCAAACATAGCCTCTTTACAGATTCTCAAATAAATCAAACATAGCCTCTTTACAGATTCTCGTGTTGATTAACATCCCTTATCTTTTTTCTTCTCTTCCATAGACTTCTACTCTGGAGCAAGAGGCATATCCAGCATTAGATGAGCTGACATCAAAGATCAGCACATTAAACCTTGAACGAGTTAGGCAAATCAAGAGTCGTCTGGTTGCGATATCTGGTCGAGTGCAGAAGGTAATCAATTGAAATTCTTTGATCTACTTCGTGTCAATCTTCTTTCAGATTTGTCAATGTCAATCTCTGTTGCTGGTTGTATTATATATGTTTCTTTTATGGTGAGATAAATGAAGGGTGTCTGGTGCATACATATATCATCAAACATATTCTGTTGTTAAGTGCTACTTCTGTCAAATACGAGGTTGTGCCCACTTCAATTTTCTTGCAAGAAACTTGCTTTACTAATCTAGTTTTCTCTTGTGAAAACATTATGTTCCGCAAGGTGAGGGATGAGCTTGAGCATTTACTGGATGATGAAATGGATATGGCTGAAATGTACTTGACAGAGAAGCTTACTCAACAAGAAATCAGTGAGGCTTCATCTAGAGCTGAGGTTGATGATCCATCTCAGACAGAAGAGGATAGGCAAGTGCATAGCAAGATATTTTATATTTTTCTTTGAAAGAACAGAGAAACAATACCCCATTTGTTATATCCATGGATAACCTAAAGTGGTTTGTATGCATCTTGCAAATTTGCACATACCAAATTTTTTATGTATTTTATCCTCTTTTGTGTGTGTATGTGTGTGTAGGGATGAAGATTATAGAAGTGAGCCAGATGGAAGCAATGGTAGCTTTATTGGTTATAAGCCTAATATTGAAGAACTAGAGATGCTTCTAGAGGCTTACTTTGTGCAAATTGATGGCACACTTAACAAGCTATCACATGTAATTTCACTTTCCCTCTCCTCTTACTCATATCGCTGCTAATATTGTTTTGTTGATGAAAGTATTTGATTTGTTGACTGTTGAGAACTTGAGATGATGCTGTTACAAATAAGGTATATACACATGCTTCCACAAGTAAAACAAACTAGGTTGCAAGTGTTGTTTCACTATTGTGAAAAGATATTGCACCTTTAAATGTTGGCAGTGTCTGGTTGGTTTCATTGAGCATTCCCTGTCATTAATTATTGTATTATTGTTGTATACTTCCTCCATTCAGAAACGGTAGTCATATTTGACCAGAGGAAAAGTCATACAAATTAGATTTTGACACTTGATTTCTCTTATATATGTAATCACTTTGAATGAAAATGTATTGATGCAAGTTTTATGCTCTTAACTTGCATATACTTTGACTTTTCTTCTTGTCAAATATGACTATCATTTTTGAACAGAGGGAGTACTTATTGAACTATTTCTTTAATAAACAACAAGCTGTTTCTGTTTCTTTTAGAAATCCACTTATCTAAACAAGCTAATCTTAAGCAGCATAGAATTAGTAATTTCTTGTAAAATTAGCTGACTTAAGCCAGTGCTGTGTCAGTGGCTTAGTTTTTTCTGCGCCTAATTACCAACAGTTCTTTGTTGCTTTTTTCTTTTGATGTACCATGTGCTATCAGTGACACAGGGACTTATGGTGAGCTGAGCTTCACCACATTCATAAGATGTCTTATTGGCATGCTTCTGATCCTTTAAATTTCCTCTCTATGATTGAAGCTGAGGGAGTACGTTGATGACACAGAAGATTATATCAATATAATGTTGGACGACAAGCAGAATCAGCTTCTGCAGATGGGAGTTATGCTCTCGACTGCTACTGTTGTCATTACTGCTGGAGTGGCTGTAGTTGGTCTTTTTGGTATGAATATTGGCATATCACTTTACGAGGAGCCAACAACTGTGGAGGAAACTCGAGCAGCAAACAGGAAATTTTGGGAAACTACTTTCGGGACCGTTGCTGGCTGCGTGATTTTGTACATCGTAGCCATGGGTTGGGGAAAGAGGAGTGGATTACTGCAATGAGGTGGAAACAATAGTGTTCTGCACCCAATGAATGCTGGGCTGACAAAAATCTCCAAAGTGGGAGATCGCATTGGCATGCAGCTCGATCATACTGCTGCCAGAAAATACGTCTCATTCCACTATGCAGGGAAGGAAACATCTTGTGTACTGCTAGTAGCTGGTAATGTGTGTGCAATAAAACTGTTGTACAATTTGTTGCCCCACACCTGTCATGGCAACTCTGTAATTTTGTACCTGTTTACCACACTAGGTGCGGTTTTTGCTATTGCTATTGTAATCATTTCTGTAACTGTTGTAACTGTATCTAGCGGCATGTAACATGTAAATGATATATCATAAAGCTGCAAGAATTCTTGTCTGCAGGAAGATCTTGTCATAAAGCTGCAATAGCCATATTCATAATGGAGAGTGTCAATGTTTACGGGTATACTATGCTTGCAATAATATAATTACTCCAGGCGTAAAAAAAAAACACTTATCCCTTTCTGGGAAAGGCCAACTAATTTCAAGTATAACAAAATTGATAAAATAGAATCAACATTTCACGTCTTTAAATGTATTTACTATAAATATATTCTTTGATTAGTTAATAATACCTACTCCATCCATTTCAAATTGTAAGTAATTCCAAGAATCTTGGAAAATCAAAGCTTTTTAAGTTTGACCAGATTTATCCGATAACATAATAATAATTAGGATGTCAACTAAATATCATTGGATTTTTTATTAGTTATATTTTCATACTATACCTATTTGATATTATAAATCTTCGTAATTCTCTCAATAATCTTGGTCAAACTTAAAATGCTTTGACTCTCTAAAATTCTTGGAATGACTTACAATTTGGAATGGAGGAAGTATTTGATATCACAGAGATGCAGACATTAATATTTCTTATAAGATTTAATTCTAGTTATGTTATCGTGACATTATTATGTACCATTTTAATGGATCACGAATACTTTTTACCTTACACAAAATTCTTTTTTTGTAAATTTTGTACCCTACGCTGTGTAAATTAATTTATTATTTCTAGAAATTTTGGTTCCATTTTTTATGTATGATGAATTACATAGCAGGTCTCTAATTTGTTAAGTCCGTGCTAAGTAGCACTCATTTTTATTTTTATCTTTTTTTAGAAGAGTAGCATTCATGGCCTCAGATGATTTAGACCCAGAAGGGAATGAAGGCCCAGCCCATATCTCCTCTAAGGCCGAAAGATAATCTCGGCCCGTCCATTGGAGCTACGGGTATTCGTGTCCAGAA
Organism: Cymbopogon citratus; assembly: GCA_031170775.1. Taxonomy (NCBI): domain Eukaryota; kingdom Viridiplantae; phylum Streptophyta; class Magnoliopsida; order Poales; family Poaceae; genus Cymbopogon; species Cymbopogon citratus. Next base: position 17,834 of record DXKC01003046.1, read on the forward strand.
CCAGAAGACGCCGCAGCAGCCATCGCAAAATCCC
>DXKC01003052.1:0-13936 GCA_031170775.1 Cymbopogon citratus
CCTTGGCCACGACCCCTGCCCGGCCTTTCCAGCTGTGTTGTGTGGCACGGACTTGAACCGCGTTGACACAGAGAAGCTTGATTTTTAGCTTTTTAAGTTTGACCAAAATTTTTAGAGAAAACTATAATGATTTATGATATCAAATATATATACTATAAAAATATAAGTCATGAAAAATCTAATGATACTTAGTTGACATCACAAATGTTATTATCATATCATATAAATTTGATCAAACTTAAAAAACTTTGACTCTCTAAGATTCTTAGAATGACTTACAATTTAAAACGAAAAGAATAGCCAATATTTCTTACAATTTGAGACAGAGGGAATAGCCGATATTTCTTACTGATCTTCAGTCCAAAGTACACCGGAAATAGTTGTATTAACCCGTGAGGTGTGTGCATCCGTCTACGTGGCCTAAGTTTTCATATTAGGTCAAAAGAAAGATGGAGCGAGGGAGTTTGCCGGACTCCATAGCTATATACATGCTGCCTAGTCTACCGACCTATGTTATGTACATGTTCCATTACCGAACAGGATGGGCTAATAGATCAACAAAACTTCCAACTATTGAAACAACAGCAACATGGGTTATAGATTTGTAGGCACCAGCATGACATGACATGACATGCTCTGTCATCACTGCATCATTAGATTTGAGAAGTAGCCGATGGAATAATTTATGAAAACAAACGGGAGAATGACAGAAAAACAATATGTACATCACCCCAGATGGCAATAGGGGGTGCAAAAACTGCTGCCGTTCTGCAAAATTTGGTATAACACGACTCACAACACAACAGGCGGTGCGACATTTTTTGTCAGGAAAAACACAGCCTACACAACACCCTTTTTTTTCCCTGTACCAACTAGTTCACTGGAAGTACCTTGCAAAATTTCAGGCCCAGACGCAGAACATTCTGTGATTTTTTTTGGGGGGTGGGAGCCAAAATAAGAAAATAGAACCCTGTATTTCCTTCTTAGGAGAAACTATTGCGGGATGAATTCCCCTGCATCTTCAATAGAATACAACGAATAAGGATGCCACCATGGTTGCCAGACTTGGTATAGATAATGCCGCAGTAAAACATCTGCGAAGCACAAGGGTAAGTTATGATAAATTACATGTAGCCAAAATAAACTGAACTGAGTGAGACATAAGAGTGAAATCACACTATTTTTTCAGTAGGGGTGTAAAAGCAAATAATGCATTTAGCCAATTCTGTTAAACCCAGCTAAAATAGGCATTAGGGTCACAAATACACAAATCTAAAGCCAGACAATGCATGCAGCAGCGTGCTTCCGCTAATGGGAGACAATGTATGGAGTTGGTGAATGACTCCACACATATTGAACTACTCAAGTTGAATGCTCAGAACAACAGGAAAAGTACCTGAGAAGATGCATAGGAACAACAACACACATCTTGTAGAGTTATGACCAAAAGAGATGGGGGAAAAGTAGATAGTTTGAATTGCATTAGAGGTAAGGGATTACCTTCTAATCTCAGAAATGGTAGCTCTATGTACAATTGTACATTGATCGCACAACTAGCCTGCAAATTATAAGGAAATATGCCAAAAAATCAGAAGAGAATACAGAAAGCAAAAATAAGGAACAAAAGGATATTAATAACTACCTAAATTTAATAACACAGTCGAGGAGTCTTTTGGTAGAAAACATATTGAAAATGAAAGAGTGATGCTATCTGAAAACAAGACTCCCATTCCCTTGTGGTCTTATCTTCTCAACAAGTGATTGATAAAATGACCTGAATGCCTTGATATCATTTCCCTGTTGAAACAGAAAGGCACACATTACAACAAGAAACAGTCTTTTCAATCAATCCAAAGGAAAACTGCTATTGAAGATCCCACGAGTCAGCAACTTCTCACAGTTCCACCTAACAATGAAATAGGCAAATAGCCAAAAAGAACATAGGACAAACAGTAGATGGGCTAGTCATTCACTCGATTAACATTGAACAAGTTATTAATGTTCACTGCGCAAACCACCATTTGTTAAACATCCGACTATCAATATTCAACAGCACAGAAACAAAATACCCACATCTGAGTTCACTAATGTCAAGCATCATATCAAGACAGATGTCGAACCAAGTGAGGTTAAAGAGAAATGTAGCATACCTTCAACTTCTGGTAGTACTGTTCAGCTAGTTCCGGTGGGCAGTGAACTTCAGGAAGACCTTTTGCTACAAAGTTCACAATGAAATCCTCCCCAAATCTTTCATACATAATCTTCTGGGCCAGCACAATTTCACCAAAAAGGACAAGCTATAAAGAAAGAAACAAGTCAAATGAGTGAAGCTGTTGAAGAAATAAGTCACCAAAAGTACACACATGCTGTTAAATTGACAAAACAGGGGCATTCTGAGGGCCCGTTTTGATAAACTATGGCTAGCTAGTTGCCTAACAACCAGTTGAAGGCTTGGCTAAAAAAATTAGCTGACCTATGAGCCCTCCTGTTTGGATGCAGTAGTGCTAATTTTTAGCTAGCAATTAGCTCTTGTATCCAGACAGGCCCCAAATCAAACAAATGCAGTAAGGCATGTATGGTAGCCAGTGTGCTGCCACGCCACAGATTCTTTGTGGGTGGGTGGTTGGGGGGTGGGGGGGGGCAAACATGCGGAGTTCATAAATACAACAGTTCAATTACATAAAAAAAATAGAATAATAATGAGTAATTCTCTGTAACTTGAAGCCTTAGTTTGTTCAGAAAACAGATATGCCCTAATCAAGCTGAAATGCTAATGTGAGCTGAAATTGGAATTGCCATTAGCCCTAGTTAACTCAAGTTATTAGACAGTGGTCAGGCATTCACTGATTTCACCCTTTTGTGAGACTAGTACTGGGCACAAAGCTACCTATAAATCCTATCAACATTTACAGAAGCTACTATCATTCAAACAAAACCAAATACAAAGGGCAAAAGCCATGTGGAGGTCCCATTTCATCAACACAGAGAATGCAAGTATTGCCACTTCCCATAGTAGCTAGGTGACATATCTTACCGAGTTTGCATCGCGTAAATCAAATGATTTATCAAGGACACTGTATAAACAGCAATTAGTAGCAAACTTCTCAATCATAAATACTCGGAAGCCAGGAAGCTGAGAAAACAAGAGAGTAAAAAGGAAGAGCCATGTGAGCAATGAGCAATCCAACTCGATGTCAAGTAATGATAGTTAAAAATTTCATGATATAACAGGATTTACCTTATCTTCAGAGTTAGAGCACCAGTCTTTTACAAGATTCATGAAAATCTGTACACATGCCTAAGAAACGATGGCCAAGATGTGAGTAAATGGTGTCCACAGCTTAACTTATAGTCGAGCTCGAGAATGCAGATAGATTTAAAAGAAGATAAAAAAAATCAAGTTAAAATCCACACCTTGCGTAGCAGTATATCTTTATGTTTGCATGAGGTAAATAAAAGCAACTGCATTATGGTCTCCAGATACTGCCTAGAGCCAGGAGTAAGGAGAACTGTAGAAAGATCATGTGTTGCCATAGCATGCAAGAATGTGTATAATGTCCTCTGCAGCTCTTGCAGTTCTCGCATTTCCTGTAGTAGTGAGACGAAAATATATTATAAACAGAAATACATCCTGTACAGCTGTACCTGGACAACCCTATCCACCTAAGCTAATGGAAGTCGTGCCAAACAACAACAACAAGCCAAACAACAACAACGCTACTTGTTGTTGTTGTTTGGCACAACTTCCATTAGCTTAGGTGGATAGAGTTGTCCAAATGGAAGTCGTGCCAAACAAACAAGTAAATAGATAAGAACTTATATTGGGCAACAATCTATCACACTAGCCATACCACTTAAAGTAGAGTAAGTATCATGTCAGTTTTGTTCCTTTAGTGAGTATTGAAAATCATGCAAGAAATATTTGCTTTGTTGAACTGTATTGCACTAGTAGGAAAACATAAAAAAAATAGCAAATAATTTTGTATATCCCCAACATTAGCACATTTCAAAGGCACTAGCATTCTTGCAATATGGAGACAAGCAGAAACATAACAAAAGTATACTGGTATAAGCAGCTAGCAAATATAGTAATATACACAGTGGCCTGTTTACAGAGGCAATCAACATTACCTCGGTGTTGCTTGCAGGACCGGCTGAAAATGCATCTTGTGATAATATCACAGACAAATGACTTGCAATAGTAGGAAAGACTTCCTCCAATATGGCGCTAGCTGACGATTTAAATTTGCAGATTATTTGGTTTACCAATACGAGGAATTCCACCATATCTTTAGCCTGTATGAAAATAATAATACTGTGAGAACCGAAATGACGCAAGATAGAATTAACAATAAGATAGAAAAGGAGAAAGAAACAAGACAAACTAGAAGTCTTTCAAGGCTAACAGGCTAGAATCACACATTTTGATTTGTGTTAACTGCCTTAGTGATAGTTAGGTGACATGACATGAAACAAGTGCCCTGCCCTAGTGATCACACCCCGTAGTCTAATCACCCTAAGACAACCCCTGAATGAACTTTGCCTAAACTCAATGGTGCAGGAATGGTGCTTCTATTGTAGTTCAACCTGTGCTCCACACGTCTGTATTAGTACTACTAATGGTGTTTCCCTCTACAAAAGGCAAAAGAAGCAATGCTGGAACAAAGAGGCCAGTTAGGCAGTGAGTAATGGAACATAGGAGTCCGTCAGGCAGCGATTGATGGAACTTACAAGAAAACAGACATATCTGAGTATGGCAGAGTCTAAGTCTAACAAACCATGAAGACAATGGGTGTTGTATTTATGTGAACAGAGAAAGAGGAAAACATGTGGGTAGAGCTATAGAGGTGCAGAGGATTTGTTCCTATGCTTTTTGGCCACCAGGAACTTCTCTAGTAACTTATTCTAATTTCTTTAGGGCAAGTAAGAAAATACTTTTAGGAGCAAATTGAAATCTTCAGAATGGAAAGAGTGCTTTGTTATTAAGGCACTGCATGAATAGCAGCATGCAGTTCACAAAGTAGATAAGGGTAATTAAGAAATTGCTAATGGCTATCTATGGCCTAATCCTGTGTGTGGCTAAATGGACTAACTTTGTAATCAACAAGTTGCTTTTGGTTACCTTTCCATTCTAAAGGTTGAAAACCGGTTTTTTAAACCATTAACGCTAATATTTATACGGCAAGACTCTAGAGAGCAGAAAACCAAGAAAACATGGGCTTGTCATTAAAATATAATTGATATACCTCGTTATCAAGAAGCAATTGTCTCAGTGCGATCGGAATACATGGAAGCACTGAGATACCTAATATCTCGATCATACGATGCAGAAATGATATGACCTGCATTTCAGCATATGGAGAAGTTAGGGAATGGTTAATCATGTTATCAAAGCACAGAAGTAATGAAGATGCTTGAGGAACAAGTTCAGATTTACCTTAGAACGCAGAGGTCTCACGCTAGGAAATGAAACAAGGACTTGCAAAACTACATCAAGGGTCTGGGAGAAGATGATAAACACAGTTTATATCAGAAAGGGCAGAATGAAGACCACAGATGTGGGGCCTACTTAAACAGGTATTAATTGAGGGCTAAAAACTGATTCCACACTGGCTAGTTGCATATACCAGATGCTAGATTGTAACAAGCCAGAACCATACAATACTGTGGAATATAGGCAAGTTCACAAAACTTACTTTCTTGAACATGACCCCAATAGCTGGCCTATTTACCATCACAAGGCGCTCATTAAAGCCCTAAAAAAGGGCAGTGTACAGATACAGTAAGTATGAGGTGTAAACAACTTCGTACACAGAAGTAAGAATTATTAAATGAGAATAAATCGACCACAAGCAGTTTCCCATAATGTCAATACCACATTTTAGAGAATGTTTTATACACATACTTGCAATGGTGGATGCAAATTACCTTGCTGACCATATTCAATGCAACAATAATTTGTTGAAGGCTAATAGCTCTTGGTGATGATTCCTCAAGCCCTCGTGCTTTGGCATCCATAACAAGTGACTCAATCTGGAGGTTTGGGGGGATGTTACCCGCATCAGTAAATCTCATGTTTTAGAGAAACTAATGCCATAGTATTAAGCAAAATGAAAATTAATCACCTGATGACAGAGAGGATTTAGAAGAGCAGTCAAGCACTGAGCCTGCTTCTCTGGTGATACCTCTTCAATGCCAATCAATAATCCAACAGCCTGAAATTAAACCATGAGTGACTGGACCAAGTTAGTATTTCCACTGCACAAAACATAAACAAATAGGCACAGGTAAGTTAACCTATAGAGAAAAATAAACAATGCACCTCAAAAATCTGGCTGCCATCCTCTGAGCTAGGAAACTTAGTATCTTTATTTGCCCAATCCATATTAGTGAATTGACTTAGTACATCTTGCAGGCTCTGCTAACTCATAGATACATAGTATTAGCTTTAGAAAGGCATAAAAGTTATGTCTCTACCAACCAAAACAGAGATAAGGAAAGACCTGCAATATGGTGTCCAGGTAAGGCACTAATTTTGCCTTCAATAACTTGACTGCCCTCATGAATAAGTATCCTGCACGACGGCTCACATGGACATTCTGATGGTGTATTCCACGGTTATCCAAGAACACACCAAGCAGGTGTGGTACATACTGCACATGCTCCTGCATGAACTTCATGTAGCGGGTAACTGTCTCCAGATACACCAATGCAACTAAGCGGTGTGTGTGACACGAGAATCTCGCAGAAAGGAGCATGGGCACAAGCTCCCCTAGCAGCCCTGCCCCAGTCCGAATCTCCTCCTCACCCACAGCTTCTCCAAGCCGGAAGAACAGGGTAAGAGCAACCTCAACATCCTCCACACTAGCTTCTGCAGATGAAAGAGCTGTCACAATCAACCCTCTTATGAACAGCTGAGCGGCAGCTGGTGCAACACGACAAATGCTCCGGAACAATACAATCAACTCTTTCCGACGCTCCGCCATGAGGTCCTCCTCCTCCTTCCCTATCTTGTCAAGCACGTCAAGATGCCCCCTATATACTGGATCAAATGACATCTGCACCCGCACCACCTCCAAGATACGTCCCAAGTGCCTTAACTGCTTCTCAGACGGTGCCTTCATTATGCTCACATAGCCAGATAAGAACTCAAGCACGGAACCAGAGTCCACATCTTCATCATCGTTACCGCTCTCTGCAGCTGCAAATACAGCTGGTAGCACCTCTTCCAGCATCTCCAATGCCGCGGCTCCATCAGCATCGCTAGGACCAAGCCTGCGATGACATTCGAGAGCCTCGGCAGCATATGCTGTCAATAAGGGTGCCATCTTCAACCCACTTTCTGGGCTACCAAGCCCCTGCTGTGCAGATAGGAGTGACCTCAACAATCCCACCTTCGCCCTTGAGTCCATCCTCTTCGACGCCACAGCAGAAAGGCACCCCACCGCTGCAGCAGCAAGTGGAGGCGCGCTTCCCGGGGACATCGCAATGTCGAAGAGTAGAGGAACGAAGACATCATTGGCGACTAGTCCGACATCGATCCACGAGATGCACCTGCGCGCCGCTTCAAGGGCCACCGCCGCAGCCGCAGGGTCGGCTGTACGGAGGGTCACGGCGGCGGTGTGCCAGTGACTGGCGATCTGGGACACGCACTGCGCGCGCATGGAATCCTTCACCCGCATAGCGTCGGCGGCCTCGTCAGAACTGCGGGGGTACTCCTGGGAGAGCAGGTCGTCATCGAGGGAGATTAGAACCCGCGCGAACATGTCCGTGGGGCCGGACTGCGGCGGCGCGGGCGGGAGGAGGTCTAGGAAGTAGGAAGGGTAGACATGGGGGTAATCGAGGCGGACGAGGAGCGCAACAAGCTGCGCGAGCTTGTTGCGGAGGAAAGGCGGCGACGCGGCGTGAGATGAAACCGCCAGCGAGAGGAGGGAGGAGCGGAGCAGCGCGAGGTCGTCAGGGAGCACTAGGCGGCGGCGGAGGAGCGCGTCGTGGAGGGACTGGAGGCACCAGAAGTGGACCTGCACGTGCGAGGAGGAGGCGATGCCGGAGAGGCAGAGGCGGAGGAGCGACGACGGCGGGGACTCGTCGCGGGCGCGGGCGCAGAAGGCGAGAGCCTCCGCGCGGACGGACGGGGACGCGGCGGCGGCGGCGGGCGCGTCGGAGGCCAGCAGGATGGCCTGCTCGAGGTCGTCCATGGCGGCCGAGGAATCTGGGGGAAGGAGGCGGGGACGGGGAAAGAGAGGGGAAGGGAGGCGGAGCTGGGGTTAATATACGAGGAGGGGAGGAAGAGAGGGTTTGCTCCGCCGTGAGCCCCGTGCTCCTTCCGTTGTTTGCGAGGATGGGTGGTTTCGCTGCTTGTTTTTGGGTTTGGCTCGCCGGTTTTATTTATGGGTTTAAGGACAGATTTTGGGTTTAGAGTTTTTTTAGCACTGTGAAGTGATTGTTAGGTCTTTTAGTTTCACTGTGTTCAAGTAAACATCATCCCAAGTAATACATCATAATGTTATATCGTGTTTCATAATGATAAAGTGAAGCAAACGCACAATCTACAATTACTGTGTTTGTTTGCCTCATCTCATCAACGAAGCAAGGTGAGTTAACAAGTCCTAATTTCATAAAAGATATAGTGTTATCCAAACTTATTTTGTTAGCAAATGGATGAAAAAGTTGGGATTGTTTGCTTGCTCGCTAGAGCTTAAGCTTTGGCAGCTATCACAAAAAGTAGATGTTCTTTGGTTGTTGTGTTAAGTTTAACATGTCACACAAAAAAATATTGTATATCATGCGATTTTTCGCTACACTTTGACGTGAAATTTTGCCACCATGTATGTGGTTTGGCAGGACGTGAACAAAACAACTAAGTAGACTTTTGTTCTCACCTAACATGGGATGAAAGTTGGTGTTTTGAGTTCTGTCAGAAATATTTTGCGGTTGACGTGCATGAGGGGGAATTATTTGGCGCCAAACGACAATAAATACAACATATTTTCATGGTAGCATATATAAGGTTTTTAATTATATTACTATAAAAACTTCGAGACAGTCCAACAACAAACATGACGTAATACAATGGTGCTTTCCTCTCTAAATTTGCCTTTACATCATTGATTTCCGCATCAGCAACGTGAAGATTATATCTCTTCTAAAGTTATGAGGTAGTGTACATTCTATTCGAGATGTTATTTCTAGTGTAAGATATTGTTTATTACATTAAATGTGCATTAGCGTCAATTAAAGGAAACAACTGGCTCACTCTTGCGATTTGGAGGACTTCGTCACTCGAAATTTCTACGGCTTCTCATCCTCTCTCTTCTCCAAGTGTTGCGGCTATAATGGGGGATTTAGGGAGAGGTAGGCAGGCAAAGTGGAGGGGATGGCAGCCAGGTGGCTTTGAGGCCCTAGCAGTGATGGAGCCCGCCAAAGTCGGAGAAACAAAGGGAAGAGGGAGGCCGCCGCCGTCGTGGAACTCTAGTGAAACCCTAGCGGCCACGACAAGGCGATGGGTAGCGGTCGGGGCGAGGAGGAAGATGAATAGTGCCATTGAAAAAGAGGAAAAATTGAATAAATCCCAAATAAAACGCACATATGCATCAAAAGGCACCACTCATTGTTTTACCATTTTTTATGTAAAGATACTCCGTTTTGATGAATTCTTATTTCTATATAATGCCATTTGCAACATGGCCGACCATTTGATGACTTCTTATTTCTAAATCATTTGAGCACATAATGCCGGGTTCTTACTGATATATAAAATTTTACTCTGAGGCCACTCATCTTTTGAGATTATGGCTCTGTTCGGTTGGTCTCAAAAATTCCGCCGTCTCGTCCTGTTTGGCTGGTATCTGGTTTTGTGAATATTTAGGCACCGGACAAGTTCAGCTGAAATTTAGCTAGTATCTGATCAGCCGAACAGAACTAATGGCTTGGCTCCTGAACTTAACTGATTGTTTTGGACACAAAAGTTTACACCAAATTTCCTTTAGTTTGGAAGGAAAAAGAACAAAGCACTAGTAAAGCCTGGGAAGACGGCCACGGAGAGCCTGACAAAATGGCCACGGAGAGCGTGAGCTGCGATCGCAATTGCAAAAACTGCCGTGTCAGCTCTCAATTGTCACGCGAACATTTCATCGCTGCATCGTGACGGGAAAACAGCTGGATGGAGAATCACAATCTCAGAGCAAAAGCAGTTTTTCCTTCCCTTTCCTCTTTTCTACAATTTGGGCCGAATTGCAGATCGAGATGAATTAACATAGGGCCCATTCCTTGGAAACAGTTGAAAGCCCAGATCAAGCAATCACCACCACCAGATCTAGGCCCAGCCCAACATCTCGTCACAACCCAGAGCAAAACCCTAGAGAGGCCTGAATCAACGGCTCCGGATCTCCCGTCCAACATCCAACGGCGGCCGCATCAGACGCCTGCCTTATAAGACCACGCCATTCCCAGCTCCTAGGGTTTCCTCCTCCACTCCCTACCCCGCCTCCACTACTCCCTCTCCCAGGCGCTGCCCAGGTAAGTCGGCGGCGAGCGGCGGCGGCGATGACGACGCGCTTCAAGAAGAACCGCAAGAAGCGCGGCCACGTTTCCGCCGGGCACGGCCGTATCGGCAAGCACCGGAAGCACCCGGGAGGTCGCGGTAACGCCGGTGGCATGCACCACCACCGCATCCTCTTCGACAAGTACCATCCGGGCTACTTCGGCAAGGTCGGCATGCGCTACTTCCACAAGCTCCGCAACAAGTTCTACTGCCCCGCGGTCAACATCGAGCGCCTCTGGTCGATGGTGCCCGCCGACAAGGCGGCCGAGGCCGGCGGCGACAAGGCTCCGCAGATCGACGTCACGCAGTTCGGCTACTTCAAGGTTCTCGGCAAGGGGGTGCTGCCGCCCAAGCCCATCGTCGTCAAGGCCAAGCTCATCTCCAAGGTCGCCGAGAAGAAGATCAAGGCCGCCGGTGGCGCCGTCGTGCTCACCGCCTAGGTTTCAGTCCTTGTTCGCCTCTTGGTTTTGAGATCTATATCTGAACTGAACTAGTAGTGCTTTCCAGTCTCAGCTATTTGTGTTAAGAAAACTTGTAGTTTTTAAATCTGTGGCTACTGCCTGTTGGGACAGCGCTTATGAGTATTTTGATGCCAGTTCATATAAAATATTTCAGATATATTAAAGCTATCTTGCTACCAAATGTTCTACTTTCATCCGTGCTACCAATTGTTCTACTTCCATCTGTGCAATTCATTTATGATGCATATTGTGGGATCTTTGTTGTGAAATCTGTAATTGTTCTTGCGGTAGTACAAGTTTGTTGAAAATGATGTGAAATGGGCTTTGTGCTGTGGTTTGTTCTCTGTTCATTATAGTAGAATAATGAACTTGTCGCAGTTTTGTGTTTGTGTGTGAACCTTCTCTTGTAGTGTTCTATGGTCATTGTATACTAAAAACTTGGTGCAATTCTCTTTGTTGAGCTTGCTGCTCATATTTGCATGATTTAGAAGTCTTAGTTTTAGTAGTGCTTGTAGCCTTAGGCTTTGTAAATGTGTCGTTGCTTGGATATGTTTTTGTGCTTGAGAGTTATGAGGTAGCTTACTAGCTTATGTTAGACTCATCACAGTTTACCACTACTGTGTTGCATTTTGGTAATGCTAGACTTTTTCCTTGATGAAGCCCCTGCTTGGTGGGACGGTGCATTGGGATTTTTGTGTTTAGCATTCAAGTTCAGATGAAACGTTTCAGATATCTTGATATTGAATCTATATCATAGGGTGCATTGTAATTTGTTTCTTTGTAAATGGTCATTGGTGCATTGTCTTTTGTGCAAGTTGGTCTTTTTTCTTCTGGAATTTGTTTACGCCATAAACTTGCTTGCATTATACCGTCACATGCTTGTGAACTAGAATATGTGTTTAGTCAGCATGAAATGAAATACTAAATGTAAGCTGAGTCAGTATATTACATTTCCTAAGGTTTTAAGAAATTTTTTAATTTGATTATGGTCCACGGTACTTTATAAATCCTTGATACTATGTAATGCTTGTTTTGAGTTGCAACTTTTGGCTTATATTCTGTATTTGTTGCTTCCTCGACAACCTTTGCTCCTGAATCTGTGTTAATGAAAAATGCTCTATCTTGTGGGTGCTTTTGTTGATTGTGATCTTTGTGGATGGGTTTGGGTCGCATTCCAACTTTGATCTCGTCTTATTTATCATCCAGCCCTCTATGACCTTGTTTACTGATGATTGTGGCTTGCAACTGAATGTGTGGCTTGCAAACTGAAACTCCTCTCGGCTGGAAATAGCAGCACCTGTGTATCCTAAACCGTAGCGACTTTCTGCTCAACACTCCTTGTTTTATGGACTCGGCTCAACACACCTTGTTTGATGGTGTAGTTGTGTAGGCAAGTCGATGATGCTTAGGCTAGTCTTGGCTGGGCTTAACTCACATGAGCCAACTTGCTTCAGAATGTGGCTTAACTCCCTTACCTCTGTTCTTCCCTATGTGTTCATAACACTTCTAAACCAAATCCTCTGGGGTTTTGCGTTCCTGAAGCATCTCCTGTCATCATCCATTCTATTCATTTCCCACTGTAATTTGACTGGAAGTTGTTTGATGTTCACTAAAATTTGGGTCAGTCGCCTCTGTTAATGATATGATCATTGAGTTGTGAACGTAATGGTACTCTTGATCGAGAAGTTCCCAAAGGTCACATCTGTCAAGCATAAATTTTTTCAGCCCCAGGCTTTGTTTAGATGTGTTAAAAAGGCTAAAATTTGATTCTCTCTCCATCACATCAAATGTTGTGTCGTAGTTGTATGTATGGAATATTAAATGTTGATAAAATAGATAACTAATTGTACAGATTAGTTGTAAATCATAAGACGAATCTTTTAAGTTTAATTAGACAATGGTTGGATAAATACAAACGAAAGTACTGCAGTGTTTTTCAGCTAGAAATTTGCCATCTAAACAAGGCCCGAGATTAGAGATTAGAGCTCTGTGAGGTAGGTGGTGCTCTGCTTGTTCGTTGGTTGCCTTGGTTCAGGTGGGTGATTAGCAGACATGTGACCATGATGCCAGTAGAGAATGGGAATGCGGAATAGTTTCTCTGCAGCTGCAACCTTTGCTGATTAGTTATTGTTCATTCTCTGCAGCTGCAACCTTTGCTGACCCGGCAAGCAAACTGCAAACCCTCCCCCGCACGCACAAGAAACCGAACAGTTTCTGTCCGTTCCCAGAATCCCAGTACCCCACCGAGAAGGCCGTGCGGTGCGGCATACTTGGACGCTGGGGCCCACGTGCCAGTGAGGTGTAGGCACGTTTGTTTTGGGACGCGGTTCCAGAAATCGTGCTTGTGGACGAACCGGGACGTACGGAGTAGTTTCTACCCGTCCGTCGTTCTCATCCCGTTTCTACTAATCCGAGTGACTTCCTCGTGCTGTTCTTCTCGGTTGCATTTTGCACGTAACACCATCTCGCATTCTTGCACAGGGCACCCTTGATCCTTGAATCGCTACAAAACATCAAGCTTTATAAGTAGTAGAACATACAGTATTTTAAATCCTAGAACATTGTTGTAAATTGTAATGTTGTAAAAAAAAATCCTAGAAAATTAAGTATTCTGTGACCGAGAGAGTAACTAGTCTGTTTGACTAATGTTTTTTGCGCTAGATTAACCGTTCTTGTTTTGCTATGAGAGAAAATACTATCATAATTGTGCTGATAAATTCAAGCGACTAGCATTTGTAAGTTGCAGAGTGCAAACGGATAGCGACATGAGACTACCCGCACTGCGGCCGGTAAAGAAAAATGGAAACGCGTTTAGCGTCTCAAATACCCTGCAGCGGAGACTGTACCCGAGACTGGATGCAAAGCTTGAACGCGCGGTGGCCCACGGACGAGTGCATGCGTAGGAGAGGGACAGTGGAGAGGACAGACGTGG
>DXKC01003057.1:0-16607 GCA_031170775.1 Cymbopogon citratus
GTCCAAAATATCCCAATGTCTACACAAGTAGTTTTTTAGTTCAATAACCTAGCCAAACTCCATGTCTAATTAGATTAAGGAAGGCCATTTAACCTAAGCATCATGTTTAATTTAAAAGCCAATAGAAGTACGTACAGTACTTCTAAACCAACACTTACTATGATGGACAAAGGTAGCATGAACGTATTATAGAGATTTACTCAAGTAGGGATGGAAGAGAACATGATTGATGTATAGCAATTTGAGCAAGTCTTAAAGGTAGGGACAACCAGAATAGTAACATGGTAGGGGATTTTCTTGGAATGTTATCCCCAAGCTTGAATTTTGCAAAAATCAAGATTGGATGAATGTAATGCAATGTTGCATCATGATTAGTTGGACATACCCTTTGTTTGTTATTCCTTCGTTCTTTTTGCTCCAGACCTAGAAGGTTAGTGACAAAAATATCCGAAGGAATATTTTCACAATTATATCTCTATGCTCATTACACGAGGGTAGCGTAGGAAAGGTGAACACTCATGTTAGGATCTGAAAAGTGCTTGTTTTAGGACACTAAGCTTGTCCTTTGGGAAACCTTCAAGATGTGTTTTGGTGAAGTGGTTCCCCTCCAACACATCTGCAATACTTATGATAGACATATGCATCGACAACCACCCTTTCAAGATTTTTAGGAGTGGAAAGAATGAGGGGGTTGGAGATCTCGAATGTGGTGAGGTTAGAGAGACCTATTAATTTGGGAGATGTCTCATATGAGCATGGATTTAATGAGGTGGTTATGGAAAAGTTTCCATGCTCATTGATGTAATCTCCGCCTCCAGTCTGAGTGCTATCACTTGGATTGGTGACTCTTGAGTTGGTCTCATCTAGGGCCTCATCCATAGATGGATGAATTATGTTTTCAAAGGAAGTAGAAAACTCATCATTTGAAACTAATTCAAGGTTGGATTCCATTAAGGCTTCTTCCTTATCCATCCATTCTACACATTTTAGCCATTGTCGTAGCCCCTCTTGGTCATCCTCGTGGTCTTCATGACTCCTATGATTTGGTTGTCTTAGTGGATTTCTAGGATTATCATGAGACTGGGAAGGATGAGCATAAGGGGAATCATTAGGGTCAAGGATGGGTTGAAAGACGGGTGTAGATAAGTTATCTAATGTGGGCCTAGAAGGAGATAAAATAGAATAATCTCTAGAATTGCTTGGCTCACCTTCTATGGTACCACTAGACATGCCATCCTTGAATTCTTCCCATTGAGAATAAGGATGTTTTATAAGAGATCCCTTCTGGTGAGGATTTGAATTATATTCGCTTGAATGTCTCTTATGAAATTGGAAGTCTAAACCATCCCTAAGAGCGACATTAGAAAAATCAGGGCTCTCCATAGATGGAATTTCTTCTTCCTTTGGAGGATTTTTGGGATTAATGGTTTAGGATTTATAGATAAATCTTGGGATTGGAGTGGTTGTGATTTGGCTATAAAAACTTCCTTTTCTTGTTTAGGAATTAATTCCTTATCTATTGGTTCAGGACTAGGCTCGATTTCTTTTTCTTCCTGAGGAAACTCATCATAAATGCCCGTGTAAAGGGTGTTTTTAAGGATTTTCTTTAGGGTGGCTTCACCCTCACTAAAGGACATGTGGGTGAACGAGCCTCTAGAAGATAGGTCAAGATGAAAAGCAACTTCTTTGCTAAGACCATCGTAGAAGTGATTTAGAAGAACATGGTTAGGCAAAGAGAGGTCTGGGATGGTGTTTTTAAGGCTTATGAATCTAGCCTAGGCTGCTCCTAGAGTCTCCTTCTCTTTTGTTGGAATGTAAGAATTTCTATTCGAAGCGCATCAACTCGGGAAGTAGGAAAGAAAGTGAGGCCAAAATTTTTCCGTAGTTCTTCCCAATCTCCATTTATGCCTCGTATGGAATGAGCATACTAGTGTTTCGCTTTTCCCACAAGTGAGAATGGAAACAATTTTCATTTGATGGTCTCTTGTGTCATGCCTGCAATAGCGAGACAAGAACACAAGTGCTCAAATTCCCTAAGGTGCGTGTATGGATTTTCCTCTTTTAGCCTAGAGAAGGGTTGCTCCCGAACCATGGCTATAAAGCCAGGGTGAAATCGGAAGCCATCAGTAAGAATAGGATCTGATGATGGTGGTGGCTCCAATAATTCGCCCCTCGGAGAGGAAAATTTAATGATAGGAGTGGAATTCCTGTGGTAAAGTGACAAAACAAAAAATGGTGAAATGAAAAGGTGGTAAAAAGAAAAACTCGGACGAACTTGGTTCGATTCTAGAACAGCTACCGTTCCCCGGCAACAGCGCCAGAAAGCTTGTTGGGTAATTTAAACGCAAATAGAAAAATCCACAAGCGCACGGATACCGATGTAGCTTTCACCCGGGAGTATTCCAGAGTATCAATTTCCACAGGGAACGTGAAGTATTCTAGAAGAATTAGGAACTTCTGAGAAAAGAATAACTATAGGGTAAAGAGGGATTTTAGGGTTTTCTAAGTTGAATGGTTGGTCAAGATCAGACTTACTCTACTTTATTTACTTTGGAGCAACAGTACCTTTCCGACTCTCGATAAAGATTGGGAGGAAAATAGTCGAGGGAAGGCTGCCAAAAAGCTCTATGAAACACCAACCCTAACGTGGTGGATTACAAAGACCTGCCAGAGCTGTCACCTCTGGGGCTACCACAACTAAACGGAGGATTGGGCGCAAACTCAGGTAAACCCTAGTCTAGATGCCACGTCTACACCAGCGCTTACTACTCTAATCCGATATCTAAGACTAGAGCACTCAATACAAGCAGAGAACTAGTAAATATGCTAAAGCAAGTACTGATATGAATTAAATATAAAACTCAGAAGTAAATAATGAAGAACCTAGAGATTGCTGAAGACAAACTAGATGCTGCACTTGTACAATGTCAAGGAAGATCCGACAGATCCGGCTCCTCCTCAGCTCTCTCCTCTCTTTCCTCTCTCTAGAACCCTAATTACAACTAGATGAACTAGAACTAGAAGAGCTAGAACTAGAAGAACTAGAACTAGAACTAGACAACTAGAGGAACCTCTACTTCTACTTGGATAGAGGGTTGAAACCCTAGCTTTTGCTCTGGAGGTAGCTAATGAAGAGGAGATGGTTCCAGGGGGAGGTCTGGGTCTGCTTATATAGTCTGGAGCACCGCACTAGAGCCCTTGGATCAAACCAACTTAAAATGACGGCGTAGATTGGACCTCAAAGGCGGTGGAGGGCCGTAGACCGAAACTTGCTGGCAGGTGGGACCCACCCATGTCGGCCGACCTAGGGTTGGGGTTGGTCGACCCATGCCTTCGTCCAATTGGGCCCATCTTTGGTGAGCTCGTGGGTCTCGTCGTTAGCTTCAATTTGCCTGGTGGATCGCCTGAAACGGAGTCCGGATGAGGGAGATATGCCCGTTTTACTCCGGACTGCTCTTAAAGCCCATTTGCAATCTTTCGGAAGGCGTAACTTTGTCGTCTGGACTCAGATTTGGGTGAACCAATACTCTATTTTATGTGGCTCGATGAGACCTTTGCAATGGTGTACTCTAATCCATCATGAGGTACTTTTATTCTATCAAAAAATTAAGATTCCTGCAAAACAATGGAGAGCAACACAATTCGTGGAACTTGTTAGATTCAAACCCTATAACTATGCTTTGTGGTTCTTTTTATGTCTTTTTATGTGATATCAGGCAATAATTGATGGTTAATAATGAGCATTAGTGACCGTCAACAGCATGGTATTGATTTAGATGATGAAGTCAATTACCTTACTTTTACTCCCAGAAGTTATATTTTGATGGATCGGTTTGTAAATATGGCCGAGGTGTTGGTATTGTGCTTATTTCTACTATACATATGAGATGTCAAGCTGATTAGATTTTTACTGCACAAATAACCAAACTGAATATCAAGCTTTGTTGTTCGGGTTAATTATGTTGCAATCCATGGGAGTAAAATATGATGAAGCCTATGGTGATTCTTTACTAGTGCTGCAGCAAGTTGCTGGTGTTTCAATGCCTAGAAGGAATCACTAAGAGTGTGTCTTGATGCTTGCCTTGACATTATTGGGACGTTTGCCGAATTTTGGATTCGGCATGTTCCGAGGCATGAAAATAGCAAGGCCAACATGTTAGCTCAACGGGCATCTGGTTATGACGTCAGTGAGCATAAGTTTCATATCCAAACATGACTAATGCATGAGAAGATTGTTTCTGCAGTTCTAATATAGCAGAATCAGTTAAACTGATTCATAGAATCGGTCAAGCTGATTTCCTATAGGAATCAGCCAAGTCGGCTGAGCCGATTGACAAAATCGGCCAGGCCGACTCCTGCTGGTTGACATGCAAGTCGGCTAGGCCGACTGCCCCAGTCGGCCAGGCTGACTCTTTCCTGATCAGCACAGTCAATGTGAATGATCAAGTTTCAAATTGGCCTGATGAAAATTCTAGCACCACCGGGGCCGATTTGGATGACTGGTGGACTCCCTTGTTGACATATTCACGTGATCCAAGTGCTAAAGTTGACAAGAGTGTTCGGTGGAGTGCTATCAAGTATGTGTTGCATAATGATGAGATCTATCGCCGAACTACTGATGATTTATTGCTTAAATTCTTGGGTCCTGATCAAGCAAAGGTGGCAATGGGAGAAGTCCATGAAGGTATTTGTGGCACACATCAATCGGCTCCAAAGATGAAGTGGTTGTTGAGAAGGGCTGGTTTTTATTAGCCTACTATGATTGCCGATTGTCTTCATTATTATAGAGATTGTGATGAGTGCCAAAGGTTTGGAAATATTCAGCTGGTGCCTGCTGCTATGCTCCATCCTATTATGTAACCATGGCCTTTTCATGGTTGGGGGCTAGATTTTATTGGCCAGATTCATCCTCCGTCTTCAAATGAACATAGATTTGTCTTGGTGGCTATATATTATTTTACTAAGTAGACTGAGGTAGTTTCTTTGAAGAATATGACACATAAGGAGGTTATAAAATTCATCACTGAGCATATTATTCATAAGTTCGGCATTCCTCAGACTTTGACTACAGATCAGGGCACTTCATTTATTTCCAAATAAGTTCAAGGAGTTTGCTGAATTATACAAGATTAAGATGATCAAGTCATCTCCTTATTATGCTCAAGCTAATGGCCAAGCTGAATCGAGCAATAAAACTCTAATCAAGCTCATTAGAAAGAAGATTGAGGAGAATCCCAGAAGGTGGCATGAAGTCTTATTTGAGGCTTTGTGGGCTCATCATATTTCGAGGCATGGTGCAACAAAAGTTACTCCTTTTGAGTTGGTATATGGGTAGGAGGCCGTGTTACCCGTCAAGGTGAATTTGAATGCATACAGACTAGCAAGACAAAATGATTTGTCGGCTGTTGTGTATGGTGAGTTGATGATGGATAATGTTGATGTGGTAACAGATTTGAGATTAAAAGCTTTAAAGGAGATTGAAAATGATAAAGCTCGAGTTGCTAGAGCCTACAACAAGAAGGTGAAGAGCAAATTGTTCCAAGTAGGGGATTTTGTATGAGACTATACTACCTATTGGGACAAAAAGCAATCAATTTGACAAGTGGTCATCTAATTGGGAAGGTCCTTATAAAGTGATTGGAGTTATGCATGAAAATTCTTATATGCTAGAAACATTGTAAGGTGAGCGTCTCAAAGTAGCATTGAACGGAAGGTACTTGAAAAAGTATTTTTCAAGTGTTTGGCAAGAAGCCTAAGTGTTCTCCCAAATAATGGCCGGTACATGTATCGCCCTTAGAAAAAAAAATGGCCGGTATATACATCGCCCTTAGTCAATTGAGTAGCCGGTGTGGTGGACATCGTTGCTATTCAATTTTATTTTGTTTATGCAGGTTGCTTGTTTTCAAGTTCATGCATCATAAACTTGAAAACAGTGGGGCATGTGTTGACACTCAAAATTGACCATTTTTGTAAAGGCATCAAAATTGGAAACAGACTTCACCATTGCGTTCCTCTCGTCGAGCTGATCGAAAAACATATATGGTTCGCCCTATTTAGAGTCCGGATGCGAAAGTTATGCTCCCGAGAGAAGACAAATCTTGCACCGGTACTACCGGTCCGTACGGCCGGTACTACCGGTCCGTATGGTCGGTACTACCAGGATCCGCAGAAGTTACTACCGGTCCTTAGCCGGTACTACCGGGTTCCGTAGCAGTTTTGGTGGTTGTTCCGAATCAGACTTTCGGATCTCGAACCGACTCGTTTTAGATCGGTTTTTGGCACGTTTTTTATGGGGGAAACTTGGAGATTAAGCCTTGGAGATGTTTCCTACTGGGATAAGACCACCTCCCTCTATAAATATGAGAGGATTATGGCCGATTGAAGCACCATCTACCAGTCGACACACAAGTCAATCTGCAACCTCTCTTTCTCCTTTCAACCCTCTCCATGCTGTTTATGTCTTGATCCAGGCAACCAAGGATAGCGTCCTAGGCTTGCTGGCCGATCTAGGGCAACCCGGCGACGTCCTTGCCCTGACGGGGTCCCTCCCGGGTGAGAGCTTCACTGGTTCCTTTGCTAGTTTGCTTGTAAACTAGTCGGTTCTTCGTCCCAAAAGTGTGTTGGTTATCCTTTGGTGGTTTGCTTGTAAACCTCTCCGTGCTCCACCATGTAACAGTAATTATCTCGCTGTGTTCTTTAGCTCGTGGTGGCCCGGGCGTCCAATGCCCTCTGGTGTGTTGGTCCGGAACCTCTTTCGGCGTCAACACGAAGCCTCGACACTTTTTACTGTAGGAGCCATGTCTTACCGCGGGTAAGACCTCACCCGTACGGAGGTCCACCATGGACGCCACTGTGGCGAGCCTCTCCAGCCCGCTCAGGCTGCCTCGCTTGCCGAGATCGCGTCGTAGAGAATCGCCATGACCCGGACCATCTGCCCGCCAAGCCAAACGGGGAAAAGGACCGTGCCTTGCCTCGTTTCGCGATGCCAACTCGTCGCCGGAGCTCCGCCATGGCTGTGCGCCGCGACACGGGGTTTACCGTGCATTCTAGTCATAGAATTCAGACTGTAGGAAGCCAATAAGCCACCAACTAGAAAGCAGGAGCGGACCCAGGCCCCTACCGGTGCCCTGGGCCGTGCTCACAGCAGAGCCGCCGCCGTTCTGCTGCCGCCGCCGTCGGGAACTCACGAGAGAACCCCGCTGCAGCCTAGGATGCTTAGCTGACTTCACCAGAGGCTTGTTGATGATTTATGCGTGATGACCTTGCCCTGTCCGCCGAGCCAAAGGAAGGAAAGGACTATGCCTTACCTTGTTTCTCCACAAAACGCAGCCGCCGGAGCTCCACCATGCACCTCCACGGCGGTGTAGACTCCGCTGTGGCGTTGATCACCAGCACCGCCACTCAAGCCTCCGCCTGGGCCCCAATCGAAGGAAAGGACGCCCTTGTCCAAATTGGGCCGAGCGCGTCTTGCCATCGAGCCTTCGCCGCCGGCGTGCCGAGACCGCTCCAGTCACCTCCGGCTGCCTTGTGTCGCGAGGAGCAGCCATCGAGCACCGTAGAAACCTTACGGACTCCCTGCACAAGTCAACTGTGGGGCTAACCCCCCTCCGAAGGACTCTGTCGCACACGGCAGCGCGCTCGCCGACGCCGCCGCGCCGCAGCCGCCGCGACCAACCTTGTCCAAGCCCTCACGGCCCACGCTGACACCCTCAGAGCCTCCGTGCGAGTGCTATGATGCCGACGCGCCTCTCTAAAGCCTCGTCGGATCCGCATGGCGCCTTGCCACCACGGCCGAACCGTCTGGCGCCGCCACACCCGGCACACCAGCCGCCGGAGATGCCGAACCGGCGCCCTGACTTCACCACTAGACCCGCCATGAACACCCGAAGCCCTAGCACCCATTATTTATTCCACCAGGCCACTGCAGAGCCCAGGCGCGGGAGCTCGCCGCCGGCGGGAAGCACTGCTTCGCCGCGGTTCAGAACAGAGTAGTTGGGGAAAAAGGAGGAACCGACCGGGCACGAGCCCAGTCCACGTGAACCGGAAGGAGGAGGAGTGGAAGTGCACGCGGTGCACGGTGGACTGTCTCTGCGGTCCATAGACCCATGAGCCGCAGTCTACCATGAGCCAGCCTATAGACTAGGAGCCAGCGAAGCTGTTGGTCTGTGCACTGGATTCACCATGGACCATTAGGAGAAGGAGGTAGGTGAGCCTGGCTCACCGCGAACCACGCCTGTGGTCCACCGTACCATAGCGTTCGGACTACCGTGGACCGCCACCACGGGGACCAAGTCCAGTAGAGGCCCAGCCGCGCTGCGTGGACGCTCCACAGCGCGACACGTGTCTGGGCCCAAGGCCCATATCCGGCCCAACTCGGCCCATTACCGTCCCAAAAAGCCCACTAACGACCCGTTATGGTTTGACCGTTGACTTGGTCAACGCTGGTAGTTGACCCGTCCCACCTGCCATTGACCAGAGATCGGGACCCACCTGTCATTCACTGCTGTTACTTGGACCAGCCCGAAGACGCCACGTGTCAGCCCAGGATTTAATCCTGTCTTTTTCTTTTCGGAATATGATCAAAACTTGGAAAATTCATAACTTATTCATACTAGCTCAGAAAAATATGAAACTAGTTTCTATATTTTTCTAAAATCAAGCTTTACGTCTTAGGCTTATGTTTGAGTACATTTGGATTTATCGTATTTCATTTGCTTCTTTGTGATACTCTATAGGAGTCGCTAACGCGACTATTACGTCTTGATTTCAGCCCCGGAGGAGGAGCTGCCTGAGGAGGACGACCCAGGCGTACATTGAGGAGCTGGAAAGTGACCTGAAAGGTGCCATGTCCCACCCAACCTTGTAGAATCCTATTAGACATGCAATAATGTAGATGCTACGCTTTACTTTTATGCAATAATATCTAATAGGTTGCATGGTAGAATTTACTTGTTGGCCATTACCTTGACGCAACCTTCACCCTGCTCACCCGCTGTTAGGATAGATGCATGCTCTTATACTTGCTACTTACTACTTTTACTCTACTTCACATTATAACTGTGATGTGATGCTTGGTGGAGAATGGATGGGGAAGGTTCGGTGTGGATGCCGGAGCGCTGCGTGTGTGAATTGGGTGCGTGCGGGTGAGGGTTGAGTCGACTGGGCAGGATCTACGATGAGTCTTTTGGGACGAGTCTTGCTAAGGGGGTGCAACCTGGGCATCCCCACGAGAGGTACCTGTAGCGGGTACATGTGACATGAGGAGTCCTGGGGTGAAGCCCTGGGAAGGAGGTGCCATCGAGGCATGGGGTATGGAGGAAATGCCTATGATGTACAGTATGGAGGGGTAATGCCTGTACTGTGCAGAGTAGAGGAAAATGCCTGTACCCGAGGTGAAGATATCCTGTCTAGTCCCCCTTAGAAACTGTTCTCTTGAGCCCCGAAACCACGGACCCTCCGTGCACACCACTCGCCCCTACTTTGGTGGGGACGGATGAACGACTACTTGGAATGATGCCATTACTGCTAGGTTGTAAGGTGATAGGGTGGACGGTATGGATGGGTAATGCCTGTACCGTACTAGTCGACAGTACCACTTGTTGGGCCTGGTACTGTCTCTCCTAGTCTCAGCATGCCAGGTCAGCCGACACTTCCAGGGCTGAGTGGCAGGATGGTATCGTTCTAAGCTAGAAGGTAGCCGGTCAGCTTAGGCGAGGGCCATCGCCGATGATGGCTATCTTGTGGTTACAGGTGTACACACTCTGCAAAGTTATTTGATCTATACGTATAGCCGAGTCCTTGGATATGGACAATGCCATGACCTATGTATCTCTCGAATAGTGAGATGAGTCTTTCTCTTTCTCCCCCTATGTTACTTTCCGGCCATGGGGCCGCTGAGGCAAGGATGAGAGGGAGTTGTCCTTGCCACCATGTGTGAGCGTGGAGTGTTGTTGGGTTGGTTTGGGTTGGTGGATGATGGTTGGAGGATGGTGGAAGTGTATGGGTTTGGGAATGATTAAAACTTGATGGACATTATTTAAATATTTATTATACTTGCATAGGAAAGACCACAGCCAGATATAGTTCCTCTTGTTATACCCTTTGCATTTCACTTACCACAAAGCAACACAAAAGCATAGGGTGGGAGCCAGTGGCCAGTATAAATCATACTGATACTTTGGACTCAGGTTTGGATGCTAACGCTGACGGCAACCATGGAGATTGGGAGGATTAGATGATCTCGTGCCTGCGCTCAAGATGGTTAAAGATGAAGCTTTCGCTATCACTCTTCTACTACCGTAGCTGTTCTGGATGCTGCCTACTCTGATATTTCCGCCATGTGGCGTTGTAATAAGTTAAACCCTCTATATGTACTCTTTTATTCGATGAATGACTTTGTTTATCAACTAAGAATCGGATAATATGATGGGTTTATCTTTGAATCTGTCATGTTATACTTTGAACCTGTGGATTTCCCTTCGCGGAAATCAGGGTCGTTTCAAGGCAGAGCACCATTATTATAGGAAACTGATTGCTAGGTTCCTGATCTTCCTTTGTAGTATCACTAAGCGTAGATATAACCCTTTCATGCCATGATTGCCAGTATAATTGCACTAATCAATGTATGCTATGACTATATAGTTAAGAATGGCTTAGGAATCATTCTTTTATGATTCGTCCTAATCCATGCTAGTGTCTTGAGACTTAGAGCACTCTATTGAGACATGCATCATTATTACATGTGGCTAAAGTGCTTATCATTTATCATTTATCATTCATACATATTTATTATCTTGTGACACTTACCCCGTATTGAGAAGATAGATACCCACTTGTTCTACTCTCCATTACACATGCAGTGATGCTCATTGCTCATTATCCTTAGCAAAACAAATAAAGTTGTTCTTGTCATCCATGTCATCATCATCTCATGCATAAACACAACAGAAGCAAGGTGTAATTAGTTGTACAGGAAGGACATGTCATCGGTGGGACGGAACAATGTCAACCATTTCCTAAGTTTTTTGTACTTGGGATCCTCCCCTAAGGGGCTATTTTCGTCGATGAATGTTTCTCCTTCATGCACGCATTTCTCCATCACAAACCTACATATGTCCGCCCTTGTTCGCTTGAAGTTGTGTTTGTTGCTCTGTTCAATTTGCCATCACTCTAGTCCTTTCTTGAGCTGCCGCCAGCTGCTGCTGTAATTGGCGCAAGCCCTTAGGTACTCGCAGGTGTAGAAGCCACAAGTGTTTGAACCAAAAGGTTGTTTGGTGCACTGCACGGTACACAAACTTATACAAGTTAAATCAATGCAAATGTCATCATCATCTCAGCATAGGTTCAGTTTAGAATTCAGTATCTATGGCATATACTCAGCAATAGGAGGCAGTAGCAGTAGTAGGTAGTAGTAGCCAGTACTAATAGGATCACCATTTACCGCAGCGGGCACGTTAGGCTGCCCGCTACGGTAAACCATTTCCAGCAGCGGGCGCTTTGGTGGCCGGGGCCAACCGTGGCGGGCAAAAGCTATGCCCGCCACAGAGCCCGTTTTCCCCTCGCTACGGGAAAGAAAAATTGTAGTAGTGTCAACCATATGTTCAAACTTTTTATAAAAAACATATGTTTAGATTCTTTGGGTTAGATCTTCTAACAAGCTGTCTTTTTAATACTTTGGGCCTTATAAGATCACTGATCAAATTGGACCTTCAGCTTATAAGCTAGCTCTACTGGCCAGCAGTGCAATACATCCTGTCTTTCACGTGTCTCAATTGAAGGCAGCTACTCCAGCCAAGTATCAGGTATCACTAGAACTACCTAACACTGAAGATCACTACCAGGTTCCCCTGCAGGTACTTGATCGGAGGATTCATCAAGGTCCCACTCATACGGTCATACCTCAAGGCAAGTGCTTGTGAAGTAGTCTAATCTCCCCGGCCAGTTATCTACCTGGAAGGATGAGGAAGCCTTGAAGCAAGAGTTCCCTCGTGCTCCGGCTTCGGTCAAGCCGTGTTTCGAGGGGGACAGATGTCACCGGCAAGAAGATGAGCAAGAAGGTCATGGGTGTAGCTCCTACTAAGTATTTTATGATGTTTGGTGTCATCATATTTGATAAATCATTTAG
Source organism: Cymbopogon citratus (assembly GCA_031170775.1). Taxonomy (NCBI): domain Eukaryota; kingdom Viridiplantae; phylum Streptophyta; class Magnoliopsida; order Poales; family Poaceae; genus Cymbopogon; species Cymbopogon citratus. The sequence continues at coordinate 12,125 of DXKC01003057.1, forward strand.
TGATAGTTTAATGCCGTCACATAAAAATTATATGCACCATCATAAAGTCATAGTGGTTGATGGGCTCCTGGCACTTGACAATTTGTGACGAAACATGGTACCTTTAGGTGACACAAAAAATGGCGTCTGTCGATGAAAGCTGGTCGGTAGTCCACCACGAGGCTACCCTTGGTTGTTATTTTGGTGTTGGGCAAGCTAAAGCTAGCGATCGAGCATGACGCAAGACGAGACAAAAAGGATTTATCCAGGTTCAGGCCGCGAGATACGTAATACCCTACGTCCTGCGTCTCTGTGGATTGTATTGCCTTATGAAAGCATGAGTTGTAGGGTTCCTCCTGCCCGCCTTATATGGTCGGGGGACAGGGTTATAGATCCTAGGATTTTGGTATGGGATAATTACAAACATGTGTATCCAAAAAAGATACAAGTTTCCTATTATCTAGACTGTCTTGCACGGCAAGGCGCCTCCTTATGCCGTAGGGCCGCCGACCACACTTGTTGGCGTCCTTCGGGCTTCGAGCTTGTCATCTTGGGCCTCCAGAGAGCTTGACCAAAAGACAGCCATGAGGGTATGGGGGTTAATACACCCACAGCTAGTCCCCGAGCATTATGAATCTTGAGGAGTACGCCATCTTGACATTATCAAAGCATCGGAACTTGTCATCGAGAAGTTGATCGGTGATTGCATCTTGACGGTGCACATCTGAAAGGTTGCATGATGGTCTTGAAGAAAAAAATGATTTCGTAATCATGCTAATGTGGTCCCACATTAACACGTAGTGTTAAGAACACCATAGTACTAATCATGGGCAATTTGCTCGGAGAAGATCAGAGGATAGGACCAAAGTCACTGCAAGGTGACGTGGTTCCATGTAGTCCCTAAGGTTGACAGAAGATGAGTATGTCGTGTCAAGCTTATGAAAAGTCTTGAGAAAACCAGTTGCTAGAAGCCAAGACTAGCGCAGACACTTGGAAGGTAAAACACGTGGCTCCAAGAGGCCTGAACTATCGATCGGTCTAATGATCAGGCCGAACTGTCTGGTCGAATCCCCAGCTCGTAGCATGGAAGGAAACATGGCAACAGGAGGCCTAAGCCATCGACTGGTCTACCATTGGAAAGACTCGCGTGATCCGTTCAAGTGATCTGGCCAAGTCCCCAGCTCCCACGCGTGGAGGGACAGGTGGCAACAGGAGGCCGGAGCCATCGACTGGTCTGCCGAATGAACGATGCACGTGGTCTAGCCGAGTGGTCTGGCCAAGTCCCCAGCTCTGACGTGTGGAGGGATGCATGGCAACAGGAGGCCTAAGCCGTCGACTGGTCTGCCAATGGAAAGACGCTGGCCAAGTGATCTGGCCGAGTCCCCAGCTCTGACGCATGGAGGGACAGTGGCAATAGAAGGCTGGAGCCGTCGACTGGTCTGCCGATGCGCGTGGTCTGACCGAGTGGTCTGGCCAAGTCCCCAGCTCTGACGCATGGAGGGACAGGTGCAACAGGAGGCCGGAGTCGTCGACTGGTCTGTCGATGCACGTGGTCTGGCCGAGTGGTCTGGCCAAGTCCCCAGCTCTGATGCGTGGAAGGACAGGTGGCAACAGGATGCCTAAGCCATCGACTGGTCTGCCGATGTGCGTGGTCTGGCCAAGTGGTCTGGCCGAGTCCCCAGCTCTGATGCGTGGAGGGACAGGTGGCAACAGGAGGCCGGATTCGTTGACTGGTCTGCCGTTTTGAATGTGGGCCTTGTAATTTAATAATAGAGCCCATAGCCGTTGCTGGGCCGTATTTTGACAAGAGTCAAACCCTAGAAGTCAAAGAGACATCGGGGTATCCGATATAAACGCGCATCTAACTTCAAGTGACTGTTCCACTCCACCACCAAGCCAGTTGCAGTCACGGTTCGTCACCATTCTTGTCCGTAGCCAAATTCAATCTGTGCCAACACCAATCCACTTCAAACCTCATCAATTCATCCTCCCAATCGTTAAATCAGAGTAACGGCACCCAAGAGGAAGCTGGTGAAGGCGGCGGGTGAAGCTGCGGTGGAGCCGGAGAAACGTCGAGCGCCGAAGCAGAAGAAGGCGGCGGCGGACGAGCCGACGGTGTTTGAAGTGGAATACTTGGAGAAGCATTGGTTGCCATCGAGCAGCACCATAGAGGCGCTGATGAAGCTCTTGAAGCTAGGGTTACTGCCGGCGGCAGAAATGAAGGTATGGCGCCCGCCCCCAAAAGATCACAAATTCCCCCAACCAGATCACGGGGAATTCATTCTGTTTGAAGATTTTGTCATGCGTGGGGTGGGATTGCTGGTTCACTCTTTTTTGAGAGATTTGTGCACTTATTGGATGATTTCTCTATGCAATTTGTATCCAAACTCCATCTTGACTATCTCAATTTTCATCGGGTACTTTGAAATGTTCTTAGGGATTCTACCCCATTTCAACTTGTTCCGATATTTCTATATCTTGAGGAAGAAAGGGACAGGCTCCGGTGGCTCAGAAATAGTAGGGGGATTGTGGGTGTATTAACTCCTATACCCTCATGGCTATCTTTGGGTCACATTATCTGGAGGCCCATGACGACAAGTCGAAGCCTGAAGGACGCCAACAAGCATGGTCGGCGAACCTGCTCGGGCATAAGGAGGCGCCTTGCCGTGCAAGGCAGTCTAGATAATAGGGAACTCGTATCTTTCCTGGATACATATGTTTGTAATTATCTCATACCAAAATCCTAGGATCTGTAACCCTGTCCCCCGACTATATAAGGCGGGAACGAGGAACCCTACAACTCACGTTTTCATAAGGCAATACAATCCATAAAGACGCAGGACGTAGGGTATTACGCATCTCACGGCCTGAACCTGGATAAATCCTTTTGTCCCACCTTGCGTCATGCTCGATCGCTAGCTTTAGCTTGCCCAACACCGAAATAACCACCAAGAGTATCCCCGTGGTAGACTGCCGACCAGCTTTCATCGACAGTGGCGCGCCAGGTAGGGGGAGCACATCTAAAGCTTGAGTCGATCGAGATGGTTTCTCTCTTTGCTTCCACGGAGTTCGAGGCGGATCTAACCTTCAGCATCGGCGCGTCCACCTGGACCACCGACGTAGCGACGACCACCGGAACTGTGGAGGCGGTGCTGCCTGCTTCTGCACCAATGTCATCGACCACTTCACCAACAAGTTAGATCTCGGGACCTTTCCCGGGGTCATCAGCTCCAGCGACTCGTCGGCAGCTTCTTTGGTGGAATCAATCCAGATCGATCTGCTAAGGACGGCTTCACCACATTCATCTACGTCGGTACGGACGCACGAGCCGTACCGACCACTCAGACCGCTTAGATCCAAATCTGGCTACGGATCGACCACCGTCCGAGCACCCACACAATCATCGCACGGCATCAGTCGTATACTCATGGTGTCGCTTTTCTTACGACGGAGCCTGATCTCCTGAAGGTCCAATGGATGCTGTTAGTATTTATTAAGTGCAGTTAGAATATGAACGATTCCGCAAGCTCACAGAATACCATTGTAGCATTTTAACCGGGAGCATTCCAGGTATCGTTATTTATATTTTACCACAGGGAAGCATGGGTTAAAGAATCTAATAACTTACTATCATGTATCTACTAACTTAGTAAACCAACTAGACTAAAGCAGGGGTAAATGATAGGATAAGACATATGATAGCACACAAGAGAATTCATAATAAATGAGTAGCTAGTTATAGTGAGAGGACAACGGGAGAGATCAAGATTTCTATGCACTTCTCTATTACTTTGGTTTTATGTAACTAGGGTATGGACAGATATAGCGATTACACACATGACACTTTGGAGCAACAGTATCTTTCCGACTCTCAAAAGAAAGTAGTCAGGGGAAGGCTGCCAAAAGCTCTACGAAACACCAACCCGAACATGGTGGAATACAAAGGCCTGATAGAGCTGTCACCTCTAGGGCTACCACAACTATCCGTGGGATTGGGCGCAACCACAGGTAAACTATAGCCTAGAAACCATTTCTACACTATCGATTACTACTCTAATTACTCAATATAACTAGAGCACTCAATACGAGCAAAGATCCCATGCCAAGATGCAACAACTATACTACTCATACTAATTAAAGGCATAAAGTAAATAGAGAAGATGAATATATATATTAAAGCATAAGTCTTACAAGAAAGACATACCGAAACCCGAAGATTTCTCTAGAACCGGAGCGCAGCTCCGCTCTCCCTAACTCTCAACTAGAACTAATCTACTACATTGAAAAGTCTAGCCCTAATTCTCTAGAGAGAGAGAGCATCCTTCAGGGGAGCCCTCTCATCTCCACAATAAGATATTGAATAATTCCTTTTCCTCCAGGGGTCAGGGGCTCTGTTTATATAGCCCCCTAGGATGCACCACAGCCCTTTGATTAAACTGACATAAACACACGGTTATTATTCATCCTCAAAGTCGGTGGAGGCAAGATCCATGAGCCTGGACCT
>DXKC01003078.1:0-21560 GCA_031170775.1 Cymbopogon citratus
CGAAGGCTCCTATAGAGGCAATTAAGGACCTTAAACTTTTTTCCAAAAAAGGCCTCCTTGGGACCTTTGATTTAAATAATAAAGAGATGGGCAACATCAGTGGTAGAAGACCAACCAATCCTCATATACATAAAAATACCTCTGCGATAAAATTTTGTAAAGATTTCTTTATTACATTTGAGTTATTATAGCACAATGTGTGCATACAGCACAACACGGCAAAGAGCAGATAGCTCAACTCAACAAGTAACCACATTACATCCATGTGATACACTCCACCATCAGGAGACAACACAATCACTCCCACGTAGGTTCAACAAGTGCTAGCTATATACCTAGCAACATCTTGTGCCAGACAAATCAGACCCACGACATAGCAGAAACACTCAGCCTGCAAAAGGGCAAAGAGCGCAACACCGCAGAACTCGCAAGAGTGCTCCAAGCTATACCTCTGATGATGAAAGATTAGTGGAGCAAGGTAGCCAAACAAGCACACGAGATACACCCTACCATCAGATCAGCTGCCTCCGCGCCCCACCTCGGCTCAACAAGTGAGAGCTATTTGCTAACCAACGACCAGCACAAGTCTAGGCGCATGTGGCCGAAAGCTTAACTCCAGAGCAACCAAGCTGAGTGTGGGTGTATTAACCCCTATACCCTCACGGCTAGCCTTGGGCCTCTCGCCATGAAGGCCCACAAGATCAAGACGTACGGCATAATAGTACCAAATAGGCTACTTTACTTGTAACTCAAGCTTAACTCCAGAGCAACCAAGCTGAGGGAAGGAGGAATATTGTTGACAAATAGTGCTCCACAAAAATAAGGCACAGCCTGATGGACCCACAGATGTAACATCTAGTTTACGAGTTCTCACACAGTGCCAACACTCCATCTGAGTTCAACCCACCCAAAAATCATGCAGTGCGATAAGCATTTCACAAGTGAGGAATAGGCCCAAGTAAGGCGCCCTTTTATAGCCAATCACACTGGTAAACAGGGCAAGGAGCGATTAAATAAATCTAACCACAGAGGACAACCACAAAAAGCAAAAATAGAGGACAAAAAGTACAAAGGTACAATGATAATAGCATCAAACCATACCAAAAATAAAACCACTAACCACTATAAAAGAAAGAGCCTCTAGGCCCTCAACCCGCAAAGCGAGGGACAGAACAACAACAAGTCCCACAACCAGGCCTATAGGCCATGGCAGCAGACATAAATCTGCAAAAGTAAGGCACTCAGCAAGACACTGCTTAAGAGCTCGTAAGAAGAACAGTGCCTCCAAGAATCCGAGGGCCACCAAGATCTTGAGTACCAAAAATGAGAAGGGGATACTGCGTAAGAACTCGTAACGTCCCCCGTCTCTAATTTCACTCCTGGCGAGCAAAGGCATCTGACGAGCATGTACGAGAGGTGGCCCAAAGGACCAAAAACTATCTAGAATAGTGCCGCCCACATCAAGATGAATATCACTAGCGGAGGAAGGCCTCAACCAGGTTGCCAGATAGGATTAAAGGGAATCTGGCATACTCTCAGCAAACATTGAGAGAAGCTGTAAATTCGATCCATAAGAACAGCTCTGGAAAAAATGAATTAACCTTCGATCTTCATAATCTAAATTCTCGGAGGTAGGAAATAAAAATTTTATTGAAATCGAAGGCAACACATTTTTCAAGAATCAAGTACCTCCGCCAGTCGGCGGAGGGTGTTCAGTACAAACTAGAGCAGGGTGGTATAAGAAAGCCTCCGCAGACATTACGAAAACTGCCACCAAATAGCAGAGGTAATAGCTCAAGTGCGGATGAAATAACTGTCATCAACAAATAGAGCCTCCGCAGCAAATTACAAATGACCTACTGGCGCCCGCCAGGCCAATTATCTGGTAAATTCCACCCGCTGGTCATCCAAGTTGCAAAGAACGAAATCAAACATATCATCGACTGTTCAGAGGGGAAACGTAGCCTTCCAATACCCCCACAGTTTGCCGCTAATATATACACCGTTGTACATAAACATAAGTAGTTCTACCTCCTGCGCAGGCCCAAAATAAAAGACCTGCACATGATGGGATTTAGTTAAGATCATGTCTTGACAAAATGACAACAAATTTTTATAAGTGCCCTTTCAAGCACAAAAAAAAACCCTCAAAGGCCAGCTTAAGTACTCAGTTCCTAAATGACATCCGCGTCATCTTGGGTTTGCACAGCCTCCGGTTGAGAGGAGCAATCAGCACCAGCATCTTGAGAACCGGCCCCACTGACGGGTGCAGCCGAACCAGAGCCGTCACCAGCTGGAACATTCGAAGTTGGGGTTTGATCGGGCGCTCGGACCCGCGATGAATTAGAGAGTCGTAAAGCACAACTCGCAAGCCATAAGCACATCAAACTGAGAGCAATTTCAAAAAGTACAGAGGTAAGCGATGGGAATAGACCTGACGCCCGGCTCGAGCCATAGGCACAGTCTCTGGCATCCCAAACTTTGACCAGAAAGCCTTCATAATACTCATAACAGTCTTCTTGATAGGCCTCGGCGCTTCCAAAGAGCAGGCAGCTCAGTAACACCAGAGAATTCACGATTCACAACTCCTGCAACACCATCATTGCACAAGAGCCTGCAAAGATTGGTAGCAGAAGCCTTGGCGCTATAATCAGAGGCCCCCTAACAAAAGCAGGCAGCTTCAGCAGGCTTTCCTTGATCCAATAAGAAAGGCCCAGAGCGCTCAAGTTGGGGGTAGCAGCTATGTGATGCCTCCAAACTCTAATATTTGAAGTAAAAGCCTCCGCAATTTCAAGACCAACAGCCTTAACCCTCTCTAGCTCTTTGTGGAGGTCGTCCGCCTCGGCCTTGAAAGCCTTTGAGGTCTTCTTCTTGGTCTCCAACTCGGAACGGAGGTTGTCGCACGTCTCAAGAGTCTTGTTCTTCTTCTCAGTTGCCAGAGCCTCTGGCTTCTCAAGCAGTTGTTGAGCGGCCTCAAGTGTGACAATCCTATTTGTGAGCTCGCACTTCTCCTTCTCAATAGATTCCTTCTCGCTCTTCAGGAGATCAATAGCGCGATTGTGCCAAACAAGATCTTCCAAGCCACGAAGCTGGATAGCTTGAGACATGTGGTGGCTCTGAAAAACAATTTCACAAATATGAGACACAAAAAGCGGCTCTAGAAAAGAAGAAAGATGAGCCAAAGTTTACTAACGATGCAATGATGCTCAAATTGCGTGCAAAGCAAGTCCTCGATCCTTATCTCCGCTAGATGGTCCTTCAAGGCAGCTGCATCAGCAAAAAAACAGCGATCAGAACCAAAGTTAAGGAGGCAAGGTAAAAAAACAAACACAAAAATTACAGAGGAAAACCTCCATAAAACTCATAAAGACGCCCAAGACACTCAACCCACACACCGAGAAGATCTTAGGCACCATCTGCCAAAACAAAGTGCGTCAGAGGCATGAAAACAATCAAACTTACTGGCACAGAAGCTAATTTGCAACGACGAGTGAAAAAATACCTTCACCACCTCCGTGAGGCACGGAGGACTCCGGAGGCTGCTCAAGGCCAAGTCGGGCAATATCAACGTTCTCTTGCAGTGGGAACCTGCTAGCAACAGCAGCAAGTCTACCTGCAAAAAGAGAAGACCGAGCAAATAACATAAGAATAAACAAAGAGAATGAGTGAAAAAGTCATCACACAGGAAAAGCATTCACGCAAAAGCAAAGGACCAGCACCGCCGCGCTCACCAAGCAAATTCAACTACTCTGTGGAGGCTTTCCCTCTAGCAGCTTTCGCGGCGAGTAAATCATGGTAAGTCATGCTCTTGCCAGCAACAAGACCCTCCACTGCATAGACTTCCTCTTCAGGAAGTTCTACCACCAAAATCTTACTTGACCTCCAGTTCGGAGTCATGGCCGGCTCAGAATCAGCTTGCTCACCTTCCTCTGCCTTAGCATCCCCATCGTCCTCCTCGTCTCTATCCAGGAAGGAATTAGTATCATAGGCACTGCCAAAAGGATCGACAGCAGCCTCAGCAGGAGCAGCGGCAGGAACAGGAGTGGCAGGCGGAGACCCAGTCAACCGTGGTGCAGAGGTAGTCGCAGAAGGCATCAGGGATGGCTGAGCAATAACCACCTCCGACATAGACGGACGGCCTACAGCCTCCGCACCAACATCGGAGGTACCGATCAACGGAGGAACCGTCAACGGGCCTAGCGCCAGGAAAGATGGGGCAGGACGCTCCACAGACTCCACCCCCATATCGGCGGTCGCTTGCTCTTCCTCATGCACCCTATCCAATCCGCTAGGAATTCATTCAAGGGAGTTGGTGTGCTCCGCACCAGACGTGACCTTCGCCTTCTTGCCAGCACGGGTATTTGCCCCACCGGTCTTTTGCTTCTTCTCAGCCTTAACTGTGGCAGCAGCGTCAGAGGCCTCACTAAGCAGCTTGCGGTCAACAGCTCTAGTAATTTTAGAAGGGACAGGCCTCTCAAAGTAATGAATCTAAAGTTCTTCAAATACTCTGTTCAGTCGAGGCATAGTCCCAGCAGCTGACCTCCGGGCCATGAACTCGTGTTCAGAAACTTCACCAAGTAACTCAATAGCTTTCAGCTCCACTTTGTTCACAAAATCCCCAGCACTCTTGCCTTCGAGAAGAGTAAGCCCAAACCTAGGACAAGGAATGCCCTCAACCTGGACGAAAATAGGAAAATCCACAATCTCCAGCGTGAATTTCTTCCTGTCCTTAGCCAGAGGCCAGTACCGAGAGGCAATGAACTCCTCGACCAGATCCGGGCCTGCAAAATACCGGCAAGCAAGGGAAAACGCTTGAGTGCAGCTAACCCTCCGAGGTGACTGACTACGGCTAGGCTTCACATTGGTATCCGAAAGCATGGGCGTCATCACCGACGCGAGCGGGAACCGAACCACTGTAGTACCATCATCCTCAGCATACTTGGATCCATGGGTCTTCACGTAAAACCAGTAGTCCATCCAGTCAATAAGCTCCCACTTCCCTCGCTGACACCATGAGATCTCAAGCCTCTCCTTTTGGCGCCGCTTAGCCATAAAAGAGCAACCTCCGAACTGTGCTCTAATCTTCTGAGGCCCAACTACCTTGGGGGTCTTCTGAAGCTCATAATACTCCACAAATTTATCAATAAACCTGCTAAAGAAATGCGTGAGGAGTGAAGAAATGAATCTCAGTGTTGAATGCCTCAAACACGCGCTTCACAAAAGGATGAGCAGGTAGGCGGAGGCCACAAGTAAAGAAGTCCCTAAAGACAACACCATACGTATGGCGATCTCTAGGAATTATCTTGTTACCAGGAAGCTCTGCATAGCCTTCAGGGACGCAGCCTTGCCTCACCAAATCATCGATCATGGCCTAGGTCATCTTAGAGGGCCCAAACTCGTAAGTCACCTCCGGAGGAGCAGACTTCTGCGGAGGCATCAAATCACCGATGGAAGCCTCCACATCAGAAAGTGAATCAAGGAAATCTTGAGCCTTCGTGGCCACTAGCATGCACTTCTCATAATGCTCGAGATAGCCGCTGACGCCCACACCCTGAAGAGCACGATACGGGCCTAAAAAGGGGCGGCGTCGGATGCGAGGTAGGCGCGAAGGTGCCACAGCGTGGGCGATGCACAATCATGTGGCACAGCGGCAGCATGGAGAAAGCAAGCAAGGAAGGGGACGGAGTCGTTTTCACCGCGACCCTTTATATTGGGGGGTGAAAAGCCGCCTCGACCCCGACGCCCCAACGGGCACATCGGACACGTGGATGGACGGTGGGGAACGACTCACGAGAGGATCGATAGTTGTGAAAGCACATCCAAGACCAACGGTAAAAAGAGAAAAAGACAAAAAACTAGCCTAGCGAAGAATGAGCTAGGGGGCAGGAGCAGGGCCTCCGCGGACCATCACAGAAGTTGATGGCTAAAGGCCTGCCCCCACTGGACTTAGCCCTCAAGAGGGGAATGTTGGGGGCGAGACGAAGAGGCCCACAGAGGCTACCCGGTTTCCTAAAAATATCCCTACTGGAGAGAACGGCTCTAACCTCCCTACCCAGTCTAACGTTTACAGGGATTCCTGTTTTGCTGACAGCTAGCACAAGGCGGAGGTCGTGACGGAGGTGCTTGCCTCCGTCATGGGTCGCAGGAGCCTAGCCGGGGAGCCCGCTCGGGCGAACCCAAGGATGCCCTAGCCGACCCTAGTGGAGGTACCGGGCGCCCAAGCGGAGGCTCCACCGGCTTGGAGAACCGCCCGGGAGGACGGCCGTGGCAGAAGTCCCCATGCCACCGCTAGACGATGAGGAGCAACGCGGAGGAACCGAGCGGTGCGGCGGAGGTCCGGCTCCGCCGGAGGCTCTCAGGCCGGAGGCGCGGGACGACAGGTTTGGGCCGACCCATCATGGAGAGCCCGGCAAGGCTGGACAGCCCATCTGTGCACCAGACTGGCGCGTAGGAGGGAGATTACCTAAGAAGCCGGACGGACCCACTTGTAATAGGGATAAGTGCTAGGGTTTCTCCCATGACTGAAGGACAAATATGTTATTTAACCCTAGCTGGGTAGGTGGGCTACTATAAAAGTGGCCTGCCACCACTGTAATAAAGAGATGTCTTTTGGTAGCTGCGTTTTAGCCTACCTTGGGTTCCACTTGTAACCATCCATTCAATACAGTGATTCGACTGGCGTCTTGTCATCTAAACCTGCTGGAACCGTGTTCCAACATTCCCCATGACAGTACATTTTCATAAACTAAGACTCAAGTACTAATATTCTGCAAGGATTTTCAGCAAATTGCCATTCAAGGTTTATATGCAGTTTTTTTTGTCATTTTTTCTGAGGTGCAACACTGCTAGAGCTAAAAATCCTACGAAGATTTTGTGATTTTTCTAACGGATTTTTTTATTCTCAAAACCAAAAAATGTAAATTAATTATGTTTATATAATAACAATGAACAAAACGCAATTTTTTAATAAAATATATACACAATAATTAATCACCTAAAAGGAAGCTAAAATTTAAGGACCTGATTTTCAGCAATCCCCTTTCAAAACTACCGAAATAGACGGTGACGAACAGATTTTTTGTTGACGGACCAAAGATAAGGGTGGTATTTTGGAATCTCCCACAAATAAAAAGAACAAAAAATGACACTTTTTTATGCGACATTTGGTTTCAGTCTGCCTCCGTCTGCCGCCCATGCGACACCCATCCCGCTTCCATCAATCACGCACCAAATTCTCCCAAACAAGAAAGTAAGACTTTGTCGATCTGCCGAGCCCCGTGTGGCACCGGTGAAACCTTCGTAGTGTTTTGGAAAGAAAGACCTTCGTAGTGTTATTTTGGAAAGAGTTTTTTTTTTTGAGAATCTTTGGAAAGAAAATTTAGGAAACCAACCAGAGATTACGGAGGCAAGTTAAGTTCCTTTCTATAACAAATTTGGAAACCTCAGCCCTCACAAATCATCGCACAACCTCACGCAGAACGATGTACCTCACGAAGAATCACGGCCTCCGTCGTGACCACCGGCCGCTGACCGCTTCGTGAAGGAGAAGGCCATTCAAAACTCGCGCCGCCACCCTCGCTCACCCCGTCGTGCCACCGCCGCCCTCGCTCACGGCTCACCCCATTGCGCCGTCGCTCCGCCACAACATCCGCTAGCCGAGGATGCATCACCTCCAGCCGGAAGTACGGCGCCTCCGTCCGGCCGCAGCACTCTGCATGCCGCGAGGACGTACATCCGCCTCCCTCGACGCCGCTGAAACTGCTGGACCGACCTTTCCTAGGCCACCTCCGCCGCTGCCACAAGCCAGGTGCTCGGGTCGGCCCATCGGCAAGTCTTCATCCGCCGGCCAACAGGTATGCCCACCCCTTCTCTTCCATTTATCCTTGTCAATTTGTATTCGGATCAGATCTAATTTCATTTGAGTCTGTAGTTCTGTATTCATTGATCAGCTTTGATCTGAATGCTCCTAGCGCTAATGCTTCTCATCCTCTTCTCTTCCCTTTATGTGTGAAATATAAGTGCATACCTGTATACATGATGTGCCAATCTATTAATACGTGTATACTGCAGCCATGTAGAGCTGACATTGTGTTGGATTCCAGTTGATAAACTTAATATGCTATGGGCGTCGGTCTGCTTGATAAACTATGCTGTGGTTAAAAATTCCTGTGATTTGTTCAAACATAGGCTTCATTTGTGAAGTGTTCCGTACTTTCTGTCTTGCTTTTGCATTGGTTGATCACATCCATCATCATGAATTTAGTGTATGACTGCATTTGCAGGCTCTGAACAATAAGGAAACAACTGGCGATGGAGGCTCTGATTTAGTGGCCCTGATTTGCAGAGACGCAGAAGCTCTGACTTTTGAGCATTAGTTAATTATTGTTTTCGGTCCAATCATGTATCTGTGAATGGCTGTTCTAATATCTAGATGTATGTTTCAAAGCACTAGATTAGTTGCACTCTAACATGTCCCAGATTGTGTCAAAAAAAAAACATGTCCCAGTTTCATAGATGTTTTCTTTTAGCTAACTGATATGGAATTTATATCTTGTGCAAGTTGAGACGATCTCTCTTTAGGATTATCTGACCTCGCTGTTCAGTGCAACAAGCTTTCAGGTAACTGTAGTGGTGTATTATTGTCAGATCCCTGGATTTGATGAAAATGTAATGTTCAATTTCTAGAGGCTTTAATTAACCATTTTGATCATGTAATTGCAGATTAAGCAGTATACTGCTTGGGGCTGATCAGGAGGCCAATTTTCCTTCAGATCCACCTCAACTTTAAAGGTATTTTTTGATTTGCATGCATTATTGATATCCATGTGCTGATTTGTCAACCTGTTTTAACTTAGCACAATTCGAAAAGAGTGGTGTCCAGGATGGTATGGAGATGCGCCGGAATTTGTGAAATTATTGGCGTATGAAATAAATAGATATCAAAGATATCTTCCTGATGATATAGAACATTATCTTGGGCGAATCACGAAAAGTCCACAAATTAAAGCTTATGAGCCTGTGACAATGTTAATTATCACAAACTTTGCTTGTTTAAATTAAAAAATATTACTTTAGTGTCATTATTTATTTTCATAATATTGTTATCTTATCGTGCGATCTATGTGTTTTATATGCAAAAGTTTTGTCTTTCCGTAGCAACGCACAGGCATTTAGCTAGTAAAACAAAAGCCGAGGCCGGCCACAATCACAAGTTCACAACCAGGCTGGGAGATGAGTGTGATGACTGCTGAGTGCATGTGGGCGTGGTCCGTGTTTTCTATACCGGTATTTTAAAAATCTCGGCAGTCACCGGTAAACGGGAATATCGGGTATATCGGAAACTTATCGGCGATACAAAAAAATTTCGGCCAAAATTTTTAAAAAAATTGTTCCTTTTTTTTTTGTTCAGAAATTCATGTACATTATTTCTATGCCATTTTTGATAAAAAAGCAAATGTATCCATACTATAAACTACCAATTCAATGATACAAGAGTACGAATAGCGCTTTTAGCGCACACACAAACATAAGTGAAGTCCCAAATAATACAGTCCATCCATAGTTGCAAACGAGTGGGGATTTTAGGGTTTGGAGGGGATTTATATTGGGTCCCAATCGGTTGGCGGGCTTCCACAGCATCTGGGCCTAATTTTTTGCACGCACGGTTTCAAAATGCCGAAATTTTTGAGCGGTAGGACCAAAATATCGGCCCCCACCGGTAGACGCGAGATTTCCGAAATTTCGGAAATTTCGGACCGAAATTTGAAACTTTGGGCATGGTTGCGGAGCATGATGTGAAGTGAAGGATGGAGAGCGTGGTTCGAGCAGGAACTGGAGGAGGATGCAGAGCAGGGATAAGGTGAGATCCATTGCCTAGCGCTCGCCATACCTCTGGACTCCGCGCCCACACTCTGCCGAGGACTTCAACCCCAACAAGCGCATGTTGTCATCTTCTCTCTGCCGCTGCAGGGTGATGGGTGTTCGATCTGCTCTGGAGTCTGGATCAAATGTTGAGAAAAGAAGCTTCGACTTCGACGGTAAATTAACGCAGATGTATGGTAGTACTCTGGCCGTGGAGGTTGAGCCGCGGAAGCTGGAAGACACAATGATCGATGAGAGAGGGAGATGAAACAAATGAAGGAGAGTTGTCACGGCTCCACGCGTCACCAGATTTCTTTCTATGGCTGTTTACAAAGATAGATGGATCATGGATTAAACCAAAAGTCCTGCGAGCCGGCGCCCTCCACTAATTACCCCTCCACTCGAAAATATTTGTTATCTTGGCACAAGCACATAGGAATAGGAGTCGATGATCCATCTATCTTTGTAAACAATCATGATATTATTTAAGGCAGTCGTATTTTAATTAATTTCCAGCAGCGTCCACCCTGTGATCTTCGCCTCTTGGTTGACTAGCAATCATGATATTATTTTAAGCAGTCGTATTTTTCTATATTATTCTTTATTTTTTCATCCTATTTTCTGCCTATTTGATAAGTTTTTGCCATGATCTTTTAAAAAGTGAACCAATAAAATAGTTGTTACTATGTTTTATTCACACTATTATCCATTGTTTGTCTAAATTTATCCCTACAATTCCATGGTAACACTATAAGATATTTTTATTAGAAAGCACCAATTCTGATGCATAAAATTCTTCTCATATACTAATCAACATTCCTGCAGCAACGCGCGGAGTATCATCTAGTATCCATAAAGTATGTTGGCTATGTTTCTAAATTGCACACTCTACTACCGTTAAAAGATAAAAGTAGACATAATGATATGTGCCACAGCGAAACCAAGTAATATATACATGATTTTTAAAAGCTTATCATGTGGAAAATATTCCTTAACAAACTATATAACGATGGACCAAAAGTTTCACTTTATGTTATATTAACACTCTAAGATAATATATTTTAAAGTTGATATCTTAAATGATTTTATACATTTTGACAAAAGTGTTTCATATCAATATGAGTTAAATGCACCAGCGGCCCCTAAACTTGTCACGATGTGCCATTTAGGTCCATGAACTTGCAAATGTGAAATCTAGGCCCCTAAACTTGTCATGTTGTGCCACTTAGGTCCACAAACTCGTAAATGCGAAATCTAGGCCCCTAAATTTGTCACGCTGTGCCACTGCTACCCACTCTACAAGTTGAGTTGGTCGATTTGAAGCAATTTAGTGGCACATCAAATGGAAGGCGCCTCTGACAAGTTATGGACTTAATTAGCATACCTAAACAAGTTTAGGGGCTCAGATTTTGCATTTACGAGTTTGTGGACCTAAGTGGCACAACGTGATAAGTTTAGATGCCCAGATTTCGTATTTGCGAGTTCATGGACCTAAGTGGCATAGCGTGATAAGTTTAGGGGCCTAGATTTCGTATTTGCAAGTTTGTGGACCTCAGTGGCACATCATGACAAGTTTAGGGCCCACTGGTGCATTTAACTCTATCAATGTTAGCCATTTTATTTTAAGAATTATATATTCTGTAAAACAATAAATCTACACATAGTTATTTGATATAACAAATAACATATTAAGTGTTGTGGTGCAAGCTAAGATGAATATTCATGCGCTACTGTAATAGACAATAAGCAATTGATTTGCAAGTTAACACATGGATACAAAAATTCTCAAATAGATAAAACTTTGAAACCTAAAATACAGACTTGCAAAGTGAAAAACTGGATGCAACAAGATCTTATATAAGTACATAACTAAAGATAAATATATAACACACTAAAAAAGATAAATCTAACAAAAGCTAACTATAGGTGCCTAATGGAGGTCCAATAAGGAATAGACTTGTAGCTTAACATGTGGATAAAAAATTATAAGAAACAAGTACAAATTTGAAAGCAAAGATATATATTTAGGAAGTTAGAAAAGGATGCAACGAGATCTTATATAAGTATATCTTAAGCTAAATACATGTCATACTAAAAAAAGATAAATCTAAGAAATTCTAACTAGAGGTGTCTAATGGAGTCTTAGTGGTTTTCATTACTAGTAATAGACAATTGAATTTTCAGTTTCATAATTTACTTGTAACAAACAATGCTATGATAACAGGTTGCTGATGTAGAAGAGAGAGAAGGGGGTGAGGGGGGAGAAGCAGGCTTAAGCTTATAGCCGGCTCAGGCACAAGAACCAAAAAAGGTTGTAAGAGAGACGAGTTGGCCACATATTAATTGTGAAAAGCGAACCATTGTATAGGTGGACTAGGTCGATGGGAGAAGGCTACAAGTTGCCTTGCAACCCGTAGTAGGCTGTAACTATAATACTTGCTCTTATGTCTTTAAGCACGCGGTTCTTAGTTTTCGCCTTCCTCTGTTGTTGCGTAGAAGGGCACTCATTTTGTTGTTCACCAGAGAGGACATATAATCAAGAACGCCACGTTGCTACTGTGTTTTCTCTGCCATCTTCGCTCCAGCCTCGCACATAGGTTGTAGGAAGAGTAGGCCTCCAAGACAGCCTGTATACTGCGGGTAGACAGACGATTAAGCTTTTTGAGTAGTTCATTGTCGAGATTTCTCACTTCGTCACGGTCCTGATCGATCCTAGGGTTTCATCACAGTGTTCCTGTTGTTCGAGTACAAAAGGTGATGACAGATCGATCCCTTGCACTACATCCCTACGGCCTCCTGTTCATAGCGTCTACGTGTACTCCCTCTACTATTTGTTTTAGAATCCACGGTTTGACGTGAAATAAAATAAAAAAGAGCATTTATTTTATCAATATAATGTACCACAAATGAAACGCACACGTCGGACAGACTGAGTAATTTGGTTGCGCATATGTACCTCTGGAAGCTCAAGGTGTGGTATCATGCTGCTGCAACTGCAAGCGCCTTTGGAAATATCGGTAGCTTGGTGACACTGATCATTGCTGCAGGACAAGCCATTTGTTGCGTCTACTGCATAACAAGGCAACGATCCAGAGGTGAGATGTCATAACAAAAGGGAAGAAGCAAGCACAACCCCACGTGCATCTACATATACATAGATCGATTATGGATCAATTGAATCCGGTTGGATCTATGAATAGATCGATTAAGAACAAGGCCAGGATTAATAAATAATCCGGTTGGAAGCCGAGGGCTTGTCAATCGTTGCGATGAAAAAGACCATCACCAACGGCTAACTCCATATCAGTAATAGCCAGGCAAATAAAAGAAGCCGTCACCTACCCGTGTTTGCGTATGGTCGCCGCCGCCGGCCGTGCCGCTGCGGCGGCTGCCAAGAGCACAGAGATGGCTCCGGGATCTCCATGCCACGCCGACGAAGAGCCTAGTGTGTAAGGGCCAATATATGATGTCCACATCGAGCCATATGTATGACAAAATAATATGGGTGAGTGAGCGTCGCAGCGTTTAATCCTAGCGCCGCCAAGACGCACTTGTTGGGGGGACTTCCCGTGCATGCAGACTGGATCTGGATCGGAATATATATCGGATCCGTTGGACTTGGCTAACGATACTAAGTCATGAGAAGTTTCAGACTACATCTTGACAGGAGCATATATCCAAACCGTCAATGTAAGGTGGAGTACGTATCATTATTATTAACATAACACATCCGATCCACACATGCATGAAAGGTCGTGGCAGGACAGACCTGCCGCCGACGACTAGCTTTGGTATTTCTCTCTCGGCAAGTTGTCAAAGTTTAGGATCAGGTGCGACTCTGACGGCGCACTCCAGCGGCGGCGGCCGGCCAGCTAGGCAGGAGGAGGCTAGGGCAAGGAGGGGGCAAAGTTTGTTTCTTGCAAAAAAAAAAAGAGAGAGAAAAAGAGCGAGTTAGAAAGAGTTTTCACTCATCTATTACTTTGCGATCCAATTACTTCTCTTTATTATTTTTAGTCTCTCAGTGATGGTCGCGAAGGCGCAAGGCCATCTCCTAGGTCATGCCATAGCGTCAACTTTAGTTGTTTCATTATATAATATCGACCTAGAGATTTCCCTTTAGGATGGTTCAGCTAAGACTGCGTTGACCGCCAGCGCTCTCAGAAGCGCGTTGTATGTTTTTCCAACTCTTCTTAATGAAATGAGACACAAATCTTTTGCGTATTCGAGAAAAAAGTATTTTTAGTCTCTAGTGAGACTTGACCCATAAGCACAGTAGGAAATCCTTATAAGATTAGATTCTTCTCTCCTAACTTTAACAAACTTAACTTTCTAACATAACCAACAAGGTGTTGGGACTGCCGGCGGCGGCGCAGGCTGCAGCGCCCCTCCTCCGGTGCGCCTAGGGCGCCCTGCTAGGCCCAACGTCAGTGGCGGCAGCACGTCCTTCTTGGCCTAAGTTGGCCCGCTTTCTCCACCGAGGAGTGCGACCCCATGTTGAGCGTATGACACAAGTAAATCTATAATATATCCCCCCCCCTATTGTAATTCCGTAAAGGTATTTTCTTAGTTTTAATTCACTAGTGGCCATGTACATGTGGCACGCACGTGTACAATGACAAGTTGGGATTTGCTATATTTCAGTCGTCTAAAATACAGATTTTCTTTCAGGAGACGGGCACAAAACATCATGTATATACTATATGAACATCGTAAAAATCGTAGAACTTTGAATGTATACTATGATTACGACCACCGCCCGAGCCCTCCAAAAAAATTTAGTTGACTATGCTATGTACCTGAAGATCGCTAAAAACAACATAAACTGTCATATGTATATACTACGCGAACATCGCATTGAACATTGTAGAATATCGCCCGAACGTAACAAAAAAAAATAGGCGACTGTAGTATAGGAAATGTGTACACAATTTTTTAGGAAATAATTAATAATTTGGTTTCTGTTGACGGTCGTTAACTATCAGTTTTAACCGTCAACTTAGACCGAAAGAATATATCGATTAAAAACCAACACTATCGATAACTTAATGAATCTACTAGATTGTCGATCTAGTAGAGCCGATAAATATGATTTAACCTAATTTGGCGTAGAATCAGACCTAACCGTTGTAGCTTAAGGCAAATAAGATAAAATCAATAGCCTAGATCAGAATCTGTAAGAGATTGAAGCAATGCAGCCTTATACACTGGATCTGAACCGACAACTAGCTCACACCAAACTTGCAAGAGTTATACAATGCAGCTATACAAATATAATGTGAACCATGGTAATACTTACAAGTAAACCAGAGGTCAATCAGCCAAAATACAACCTAGCTTATTTGAAGATATCGCTAAGAATCTACGTTACTCCTACTCTAAAGGGTTTTGGCGTATACTGATTACAAAGGTCGGGGTCTTATAATTATAGCCCAAGTCCAACACGAGTCCTAATCCAATACTTTTATAAAATAGGAAAACAACTCTAAAAGATAACTTGGACCCCAATCTTTCCCATCTGGTGGAGCCCGACACATTACTCTTTAACCGACCCAAATGTGAATTCACCTTTTCTTTTAATGCAACTCGCATTTAGCCGTTTCCTTGCCAAATTAGCCGATCTCTCGTCAACTTTCTTTCTTTTGACACCTGGACCCACATATACGAAATCTGTTATAAAAATTTGGTGTCAACACATGCCCCCCAATTTTGAGATAAAATTGATTTTATTCCAAAATTCCTTGGCCTTTATCCTTTTGCTGATCAGCCAAATAGTAGACATATATTCACTAAATTGTCGTTCATTGCCCATTCGACTTTCAAACCCTAAGTCACTCTATTTGAGCCCGCTACTGCCAAATCTCTAGGCCTCCGACAATTCAAGGTCTTCTGCGATCTCTTCCTGGTGAAGGAAACAGTCGACTCTAGTTCACGCCTTCAGTCCATTGCAAAACCCCCAAAGATGGTTTCCATCGACAATATCCCTGAGGTAACCAAGTTCACATCACACCTTGTTGAACTGTCAAATCCTGGTTTTTCTGCTCTCACTTCCTTTGATTTCTTCTTTTAACACTACTACAGATTTGTTGTTCAATGACACTCCGTTTTCATCATGGAAAGTGCCGAATTCGTCACTGTTTTACTGCTATGACGAATTTATGACCAAAAACCTACAGTAATGGAAGCCACATCACATATGATCTTTAATGATGATTTCAAAAAAGACGAGAATTGGGCACTTCTGTGATCAAAAGAGTGGGTCATGTCAGTTTTTTGAATGCGTACCAGATGGCTATGTATGCGTACATGACGGCCTAGACGGCCGTTAAGCGGAGATGCCAGTCGTTAGGCTAACATGGCAGTCGTTAGGCTAACATGTCATGCTCTGGTTCTTTCACATTTTAAGTTTATAAAGGAGCATATGTTAGGTCACCGTTGTACCATGTGTCACTTTTCTACTGGCACAGGTTTCTTGTTGCCATTGGCCCACGTGTCAGCCCTTCGTTGGACCGTTCATCTACATTTTTTTGTCCACATGTTAGAATATTATTGGCACATGTTTCCTGTTGCACTTAGCCCACGTATCTGACCTTCATTGGTCCATCTGTCTACTTTTAATTTGTTCATGCGTCCGTTTCTCATTCGACAACATGTTGGTGTTGAATTCATCCACGTTTTCGTTTAGTGCTTCCGCCATGTGGCTATATGTTTCCTTCCACGTGTCGTGTCCTCGCTATTGCACGTATTTAGCACTAGTTCGTCCATGTGTCAAACTTTTAGCTGACCACATGGGATGCCTGGGTTCACCCACAGAGGACATTCATTTCATCATAAAAAATAGTTTTAAACCATAAAAAAACCAATTTGAAATCATTACAGTAGTTAATTAACATTTCACATGAGCAACAAGCTGTTGCGAGTGTTTCACACATCAAAGTGGTAAACACTGGCACATACATCAAAGCGGTACACACTGGCACACAAGTCCAATCATCAACCCATATATGTTCACAGCATCAAGGCTTATTAGAACTGATGGCGGCCATCAATTCCTCACAGAACATCCTGTTATGTTCTTCTTGCCGTATCCTGTACTCTTTAAACTCCAATGCATTCTTGTCAGGTCCTAGATGACTAGAGGGGGTGAATAGTCTATTAAAAATTCTACAAAACACTAGGCAAACTTGATTAGTAAAACAAATGGCGTAAATACGGGTTTTGCCTAGCCTAGAAGGTGAGCAAGCCTCCTCTTGGCAATTCTAGTATATTATAATCTCTATGTCACACAAATGCTATGTTGCTACTTTCTACACAAGCTACACAAGATAAGATAGAGAAAGTAAGTACAAGAGAGAGGAAGGTGATTCTTATACTAGTGGTAAAGAGAAGATGTTGCCAATCACTAAGATAAAAATTATCAAACACAATAGACAACAATATAGAGATAAAGCCAATCATCAATCAAAGACAAGTGCGTTGGGAATATTCCCTAGAGCTAATCATGTAGATGATGATATTCCATTGTATCTATGATTATCATTAAGTGTTCATCGAATATCCATTATAGACAACTTGTAATGATTGACAATTATATGAATTATTTGTAAAACTCATTTACTTGAATGGTTATTCTAATATTGTCCCTGGTCGGCATTCTTATGAGAACACACTTGAATATTAGACTAACACATGTGTTGGTTGATGACTATGTTTCGCAAGTTATAGACATAGAGATGTCAAACTAACAATGTGGGCACATGTATGACATATAAGCTAGACTGACCCGATATGAGATTGTCTCTATTCACGTCATGTATGTTATGTCCTTAGAACTGAGATTGTTATATATACTCGAGATGTGAAATGGCCTACTTAGGGACTGTCAAATGCTGCTCTGTAACAAGATAGTTATAAAGGTGGTCTTCGGGTGGTCGAGAAACATGCTGTGAGATATAGACAATCAAGAAGGATGTTTGCCCCTCTCTTTTATGAGAGATATCACTGATCACTCAAGTGATTAGATCAACGAATGCATGGTCATGCTTGAGTATTGTTAACCCACGGGTTGAATCATATATCGTATGGCAAAGGGAATAACATGTACGTGGTCGGCAGTGGTTCGTCTGATATGATCATTGCGTACGCATAGGAGTTGTCACGCCTTGCTAGAGGCCGCTGTCAACTATTGGATAGGTTGGAGTACTCGGCCAATATTCTCTGTGTGTGAACCCATAGGGTCGCACGCTTAAGGGGCTGGAAGCTTAATTTGGGTTGGACCCGAATTAGAAAAGGCTCAGGGTTTTCTATTGGGCTTCTAACTCGAAAACCCATAGGGATGCTTATCTAAGCGAGGTGTAGGGCACGACTAGACTTGATCGGTTCCTCGCCTTGGGTAGCCACCGTTGCTCTTCCTATGCTCACGCCTTTGCTCCTCGCAGACCTAGCAGTCTAGAGGCGCATCGCTTCTTCCCTGCACATGTGGGACACCTCGGAGGTGCTATATCTGGAGCACAAGGATGGACCATGATGGTCGGTGGTGGTCGGCGACTGGTCTGCGGTGGTCGACAACTGGTCTGTGGTGGTTGGTGACTGGTCAGCGACATGCTCAGATGACTGGTCTGGATAGTGGTCAGATGATCTGTGGGCGAAGGATGACCACGCATTTGCACTACCTGCTACGACGCATATGACTACATCGAGTTGTCTTCCACTGCATCTGTGCATCTAGTGGTAATCCCGTGACCTATATCTGGCAGTAGATTCTTGTTTTGTGAGGTAGAAATTTTTATTTTCTGGCTAGCGTAGCATCCTTATAACCCTACAGTGGTATCAGAGTTGGGCTGTTCTGTTATAAATTCGGTTGTGTGCATATGATGATATGCGCAGTTGCAGATAAGTTTCTGATCTTGGTTCGTCATCTTGTCATGTTGGTTTTGTAATGATCTACTCGTACCGGTCGGAATTCTGCCATCCGAGTTAAGTGATACATGCAAATCCAGTCATGACAAGTTAGAGATCAATCATATTGATTGAATTGAACCCTAGGTCAAGTGCTGAGTGCATATGATGCTCGGCGATGGTAGATGGGATCTACTGCTGATCACTAGCTTGCCGAGAAAACTGTTCCTCGGTAAAACAGCCATAACCTTTGATCCGTAACTCAGATTAAGACGATCTCTACACAAAAATCGTAGAGAATGAAATTTTGGATCTGGTGTTTACACCACTTCATCATGATCAGTGAAATTAGAATTACAAAATAAGGCTTTGAAAATATTGTTTTTAGCGGTTTAAGTTTAGACGTTGGATTTGGATAACTCTATTTTACAGGTATTCATGACTGGTATAGCCCTTATGTGTATATAATGCATGTAAGTAATTAATTCATGGCTTGCACGTCATACGGACAATATGGGCTGGAGCCAAATACAAATTGTCAACATTAATGTAATATCCTGCGTGCCAATCAGTGATGATCCATGACTGTGTAATTTTGTTTCACTGCCTTGCGTTAGTGATAGCTAGTCTTGGTGCATTCATCACTAAAGGATGGCATACATGGATAATAGAGATAGAGATCACCTTGATGAACAGATTGTTGAAGATGGAGATCTTTGAAGGGACTATGGGCTATACCAAGTCATATCTGTTTTTTAATATCATTCTTACTATGTTCTACCTTCACATGCTATGATGTTATTGTCTACATGAGTGCGGTAGTGAAGTAGAACGATCCCTCAGCAATGTTTAAGTTACATGCTTCCCTAAACCTTGCACTGTCACAAGTCTTGTATATTTGGTGGTGGGTCTATAAAATTAGGGTGCCATTGGTTTTCCTTGACTAGGCAGGTTCATATCGGATACTTACTACAAGAAGGTTTGATTATTTAAACAAGGTTATCCTAACGGTTAGGGACCTTGAAGCATGAGTAGGTTGAGTGCTTGGCATAGAAATGTTGGACCAACAACAAGAGTCATATGTGATATGATTAGCAAGGTGTTGCTTACCAATCTACCACACTGACCAGCGGTGATGCTAAAGCTCACTGGTCGGCATGTTAGTTGTGGGTCTTGAATCACTAAGTATCAATAGAGGGATATTGATTTTAGTGGGAGTAGATTCTATTTGATATGATTTATTCTTCATGGATATAGTGTCTTAGTATTTTACAGTACTTTTATTGTAGATAAATTGGACACTCGCAATAAACCATTTTCTTTGTGTACAATTCTTGAGAAAGATAAATTGAATGGAACAAACTATGCGGATTGGATCAACAATCTAAGAATTGTTCTTAGATCTGAGAAAAAGGAGGATATTCTAGACACCCCTTTGCCAGATGAGCCTACTGACAATGCTCCTGTTGCTGAGAAAACCGCTTACTAGGAAGCATGTGATGCAGATCTTGAAGAGAGTTGCCTTATGCTTGCTTGTATGGAACCAGAGCTGCAGATGCAGTTCGATAATAATCATTTAGCGAGCAATAGATCATGGCACTTAACGATATGTTCCAGACTCAAGCTAGAATTGAAAGGTTCAATGTCTCAATGGCTCTTACCAAGACTAAGCTAGCAGAGGGCACAACAGTTGGGCGTTGACGGTAGATATGTATCAATTTTAACCGTCAACTAAACATGAAAATGGACCTATATATAAATACCGTCTAGATATAGGGGTTATACTAATGGAATTTTATGAGTTTTGATGAATATATATTTTTGCAGGGTGTCAGCTAAAAAGAACCAAGGAAGGCCTAAATGGTAGGTTTACATAGAGATAAAAGGGCGAACGTCAACTTTTCTGTAATCTAGAAGGTTCGAGAAGGCTCTTGGCCAAAGGGGAGCCCGAATGGTTCTGGTGGCCGGGCGGCCGCCCTGAGCGGGAGCCCATCCATCTCAACCAATCAGCTTCAGCCTTGCAGATTCCCGATCCACCGCCTTTGAGGATGAATAATAAGTGTCTGTTTAGGTCGATTTGATCCGAGGGCTATGGTGCATCCTAAGGGGCTATATAAGCAGGGACCTTGGTCCCTGGAGGAGGCAATCCCTAGAAATCCTAATTCATTATTCTGAGAGAGGATCAGGTGAGAGAGACCCCTTGAATGGGTCTCCTCCCTAGAGCTTAGCAAGAGAGGTTCATAGAGTATAGGGTGGAGGTAGAGTTGGAGGAAGCCCGGCCTATCGGTGTCTCCTCTCCAGTTGTAGCTGTGGGATCAAGTCTCCTAACCCGAGGCTTGGTTCTAGGATCATTCGGCAATTCGACTTTGTTGGTATTTCTTAACGCAAACAGATAAATCCGCAAGCGAACGGAAGTACCGTTGTAGCCTTCACCCGAAAGTATTCAGGGTATCATATTTTCCACAGGGAACGGAGGTATTTCTTCTAGCTAATACGTCCAAGGACAACCCAAGGGTAAAGTTGGTAGGAGGGAGAGAAGGATTCTATGGCTTTTGGGTCTAAGGGTAGATAAACTGCACCTACACTTGCTCACTTCGGACACCGGATCGCACCTGGTCTGCCAAGTGATGCCGGCCTGTAGCTCTACGCCGTAGCCAGACGCGGGGGAAACCAGGGATGGACAGGGCTGTCACCACCTGCCACCTACCCCTCAATGTGGACTACGAGGCAAACGAAGATAGCCGCCAGCCTAGACACCACGTCTATGCTATTAGCTACTACTCTAGCGTCGCGCAGGGTATCCC
>DXKC01003080.1:0-16755 GCA_031170775.1 Cymbopogon citratus
ACTAGAAGGTGAGTTACCTCCGACAATATTCAATCTCTCCTACCTTGAATCTCTTGTTGTGAGTAACAACATCCTCAATGGCTCTTTACCTTCTGACATGACCAGCAACTTTCCAAAGCTAAAAAACTTTAGTATACAGTTCAATGAATTCTCCGGAATGGTCCCATCATCTCTGTGCAACAACTCTATCCTTGTAGAACTTGACGCAACCTCCAATTTTCTATCAGGAAACATTCCTCAGTGTCTAGGAGTTCACCAAAAGGACCTGCTTGTGTCCATGTTGGGTTCAAATCGTCTCAAAGCAACAAAAGATGCTGATTGGGGATTTTTGCCTGGGCTGACCAACAGCACTTATTTGGTGTTTCCAGACATCAGTTATAACAATCTTCAAGGTGCTCTGCCACATTCAGTCGGTAACCTCTCCAAATAGAAGTGCTTTCAGTGTACAAAGTAACAAGATAACTGGCACAATACCTGAGGGAATAGGAGACTTGGTTAATTTGAACAATCTAGCAATGGATGGAAATCTTCTTGAGGGAAGTATTCCCACCTCCGTTAGCAAAATGAGTAAATTGGCTCGACTGTACCTACAAAATAACAAACTTTCAGGATTCATCCCACCATCTCTCGGGAATCTTACAAATTTAGAAGTACTTGCTCTACAAGGCAATGAATTTGGTGGTGTCATACCTTCCACTCTCAGCAGCTGTCCCATAGAACAGTTGGATCTTTCATATAATTCTCTTAAAGGTAGCATACCTAAAGAGCTTTTCCTGACCCCAACCTTGTCTATCTCTTTGCTCATCAGTCACAACTTATTAAGTGGGCCACTGCCATCTGAGTTAGGTAAGCTACAAAATCTAGCAGCACTTGATTTGTCTGATAACAGTATTTCAGGGGAGATTCCATCATCCATTAGTGAGTGTCAAAGCTTAGAGTATCTCAATGTATCTGGAAACACTCTTCAAGGGAAAATTCCATCATCACTCGAAAAACTGAAGGGCCTCTCAGTCCTTGACCTTTCCCACAATAATTTATCTGGGGCCATCCCAGAATTTCTTGGGACTTTGAGAGGTCTTTCTTCTCTGAATCTCTCATTCAACAAATTTGAAGGGCAAGTTCCACAAGATGGGATATTTCTCAACGCAACTGCGATTTCGATCATTGGGGATGATGGCCTGTGTGGTGGTATCCCTCAACTGAAATTGCCAGCCTGCTCCAGAAACATGTTCAAGAAGTCATCTTATAAGCTCATCACAGTAGCTTCAATATGCAGTGCAATTGCATTCATAACATTAGTGTCTGCACTGTTCACATTCTACTATAGGAAAAAGATTACGGAAGCAAACCTACAAGCACCACTTGAGCAATATATGAGGGTTTCTTATGGTGAATTAGTAAGGGCAACAAATGGTTTTGCTTCTGAGAACATAATCGGTGCAGGAAGCTTTGGCTCAGTCTACAAGGGTATAATCATAAGCACTGACCAACAACAAGTTGTCGCTGTTAAGGTCCTCAATCTCACACAACGTGGTGCATCTCAAAGTTTCATTGCAGAATGTGAGACTTTGAGAAGTGTTCGACACCGGAATCTAGTGAAGTTATTGACAGTACGTTCAAGCATTGATCATCAAGGTCATGAATTCAAGGCCCTTGTATATGAGTTCCTACCAAACAGAAATTTAGACCAATGGTTACACCAGAATTTCTATGAAGATGAAGAAAGCAAGGTGTTAGATCTCATTTCGAGACTACAGATTGCAATTGATGTAGCATCCTCACTTGAATATCTCCACCAATACAAGCCTTTGCCAATCGTTCACTGCGACCTTAAGCCAAGCAATGTCCTCCTTGATACTGACATGGTCGCTCATGTCAGCGATTTTAGCCTAGCAAGGTTTCTACATCAAGACTTGCAGCAGTCGGGTAGTTGGGTATCAATGAGAGGAACAATTGGTTACGCTGCTCCAGGTGGGCTTTTGTTATGAATCCTTATTCTATTCTTACATATTCCACCACACTGGTTTCAATCAACTAAGATTATTTAGAATAACACATTTTCATGAAATTTATTCTGTCTACAATATAGAAGAACCAGCAGCGGATCCAGCGGGGGGGCTGGTGGGGCTCAAGCCCCCCCTAATGTCATGATTTCATTATCAATAACTGTAGCAAAAGCTTAATTTCACCATTAAATCTTCAAGCAAATCAACAACTCTACTGTTTTAGCCCCTCCTTGTCCTCCATCCTGCATCTGCCACTGAGAAGAACTATACCACATTTTCCACCTAAACACTGTGGACGTTCCGAAAATGGACTGTTTCAGAGCAATCACCAATTGCACATAACTATGCTTGTGCCTATCATTTATTTGCGTCTCTTTTATCTGTTGATTTCAGAGTATGGACTAGGCAATGAAGTCTCAATCCACGGTGATGTTTATAGCTACGGAATCCTATTGTTGGAGATGTTCACAGGGAAAAGACCAACAGACAGTGAATTTGGAGAAGCCCTTGGCCTTCGCAAGTACGTTGAAATGGTGCTGCCGGAAAGGGTGGCTAGCATCATCGACCAAAGCTTACTGCAAGAAGCAGAGGACTGGGAGGCAAGAAGCACAACCTCTCGCAGAAATATGGACGTGGAAATTTCTTGCATCACATCCATTCTGCGTGTTGGAACTTCCTGTTCGGCAGAGATGCCAACAGATCGTCCAAGGATCGGAGATGCTCTCAAGGAGTTGGAGTCAATCAGAGATAAGCTTCGCAAGGATTTGCTCCTAGAAGGACTGCCAAGGCATAGCAGGAGTCAAGAGCACTGAAACATTACAATCAACCAGGCCCACAAGGCATCGAGGGGGTGACAATTCCTGCAGCTCCTCGCCATTCAGAAGGCTCCAACTTGTCTCTCACAAAGCTGTAACTGTATCGAGTAAAACTGACTGTAAAAGGGAATGTTTAGTTGCAAATTAAAACATGAATCCAGAACTCGCTGGTTTTCATCCTTCTTTTCTAGTTTATTTATTTCTGGGATTATCTTTTCCCGTAACGAATTCCATGTGCTACAAGTCTACAACTAGCCAAATCAACCATTTTCCGTATAAATAGTAGTAATCTACTACTCTTATAAAGTTAAACCCCACTTAGGGAGTTCTCTGAGCTGTGGTAGTTCCACGTCATCTTCGTGTGTCAGTTACCGGAAAACTGTCGCTGCTCCCTTGCGTGCCCGTTAACCAGCTGAACAGATTCCTACCACCCACTATCAGCCGAGGAGGCCATTACTTTATTTGCCTTGCCAGTTTCCAATTCTCCTCTTTAGTGTTCATTTGCTCCATCATGCTATGGCAATCGAGCAGTCAGGGCAATCGAGCAGTCATCTTCTATATGCTATATATTCTCAGTCTCCCTCTCACCTACATGGTCAGCAATGCTGCAAGCACAGGGTTTATTACCACCAAATTAGTGAATCAACTTGGCTAGCGCAATCCTTTCCTGATTGTTGTTCGAGCTCTTAGTTCGCTACCACGACATCATCCACGGTCGTCACTGTCTACCTGTTGCCGCTGACTGCAACTACTGAAGGTTTCCTATACAATACAACAAGATGGCGGATGGAGATCCTCTTCACCATTCAGACTTTTCGTTGTATCTTTTCTCCATTTACTTATTTACTCAGTCTGGAGCATTGCATTCCGAGGGCATTTTTATAAACAGATTGATCATTCACCCAACAAAACTGTAGAATCGGTATAAAGTGTTTTGGTCATCGAGACAAATAGTTGTCAAATATTCTACTATTTTATTTGCCTTTTCAGGTGAGAGTTCCTTGATTTTGACTAAAGTTGGAACATAATCACGATCACATAGTTCTAACAATGGAAAAGTTACTAGCATTAACATAGAGGTCTGTTCCTTTTTTTCATCTAACATCGTGAATCATATCCTTTGTTGTACCAAATAACTATTCGTTATATATTTCGTTGCATATGTTGCACTCTCACAACTAGATTAATACTTACAGCAATCATCATCAATATATAAGTCAAATTGTTCTCTAAGTACCCGCAGCAACGTGCGGGGAATTTGCCTAGTCACAGAGACGCCTATGGGATGAGGAGTTCACCTTAAACGCGGAAACGACGAGTCAAGACGAGGACGACGCAGCGAGCCAGCGACGGAGGTTGCCCGCTTGCCGCCAGGCCAGCGCGGCGACCGGCCGGCCGACCGCCCGTTCCAGCCAGCGGCCCGGATCCTCACCCCATCGACTGACTGCTCGACTTCACTGGAAGCCTCTACCCAGGCCGGCGCGACCGTGCACGCCGTGTAGGAATCCGAAGTCCAATCGGTGGCGTGGGACGGGAGGTGGTCGCCGCCTCGCCGGCGAGATGACATCACTGGCGTGACAGAGAAGAGAGAAGCTGGGTGACTTGGGCTGGGCTTTGGTTGGATAATGTAGGCCCGATGCTGGTGACTTGGGCTGGGCTGTCTAGGGAATTTTGGTCCAGGTAGAATGGAAGGAAAATTTGTATTTGTATTTGGACGGCCCAGTAACGCATAGCCATCCGGCCCATAACAATCCACTCTGTTTCTTTTCTCCTTCCCAATCCAAAGTTCAAAAAAAAAAAAAATCCAATCCACTCAATCCTCTGCTCACCACTTGCGATCTCATCCTGTGCCTGTACCTTGTAGACATTATTCAGATATGATTTAAGATCATCTTGTGCTTTAGCATTGTCAATTGTTGTTAACTTGTTATCAATCAATTAGTATTTAGTAATGGTCATCAGTTAGTAATTCCTGTCAGGGTCATGCCAAGTTTCATTGTACTTTTTCTGATTTGGCCAAAAACAGTTAAATGGCTTAGCTGCAGCTATCTCAGTGTATTTAGTAATGGTCACCAGTTAGTAATTCTTGCCAGATTATGCCAAGTTTCAGTGGAGCACAATAGCTAAGAGGCTTGCAGGAGCTGGAGATTTAGAACATCTCTACATGACATGTAACATCAGGTTACTCACTCCAGTCTTACGAACTCATTTGTGGTAACTTTTGAAAGGATCCAAAAAGAAACCATTCCAAGCTAGCTCTGCATTATATTAGTGCCTTGCTTGTTAAAATGGAATAAGCTTCTTCAGAAACACCATTTGCCCATCCAGAGAAGGAGAGGAGGATGATCTGGCCCCACCAGGGCTGTTGTTTCTTCTCTTTCTTTTCTTTTCTTTATTTTTTCATTCTCAGCTAAGATTGTAACCCTACCCTCCCCTTGGCTGCTATAAAAGGGGAGGCAGGGGCCTTTCTTCTCTAGGCTTGGTGTAATGCCTTAAAAAAAAGAGAGAAGAAATAAAGAAAAATGAATAAAGAAAAAATTAACTTAATGCCTCATCATGGACTTAATGGGCTTAGATTAGAAGAAAGGAAAGGCCTGCTAACGTAGTCACTACAGAGAAGGGGAAAGGAGAGGTGGAAACTCACGTACGCCAGCGTTAATT
This sequence comes from Cymbopogon citratus, assembly GCA_031170775.1. NCBI lineage: Eukaryota > Viridiplantae > Streptophyta > Magnoliopsida > Poales > Poaceae > Cymbopogon > Cymbopogon citratus. The sequence continues at coordinate 5,483 of DXKC01003080.1, forward strand.
CCGGATCACCGTAGTCTGATGCGTTCTCGTCTCCTTGAGCATCGGCTTGCAACTGGCGGCCACCGTCGTGAGGTTGGTCTACTCGCTGCTGCTATCTGGCATGGACTCCCATCTCTTTGATGCCCCGTGCCCTCATCTAGTTCTATTCTAGTGCTACAGATCGTTCCTGCCGAACTAGACGACGTCGGTGCCGGTCGGTGAGGGTCAGGTCACGAAGGGGCTTGAGTGGCAGCAGTCAACCGGGTTGGGTCCTGATCTCCATTAGGTAATTCAACTTATAAAATTGTTTTACCTGAAGTATTCTTGCCGTTGGTCGCCTAGTGCCTTTGCAAAGATCAAGGATCAGTTTTGTCAGGTTGCGTATATAGCTTCTTAGTCCAGTCAAGATTAATTCGATTTATTTTATTTATTTTTCCTTGTGCTGCACCTGATTATTCAATCCGAGTTTCAACAGTGAGGAGCGTGGTGAATTGTATATTCCAACTGTGTCAGTAGAGCGGTTAAGGTTAAATACATTAGGGCTTAATGAATCTCGAAGTGGTCTCGTGGCAGGCTAATTTAGAATTGGATGGTATTCTTGTGGCTTGAATTAAAAATACTAGATGACCAAATTAAATCTTATGGTGAATACCAAATTCGTAGAGAATGTTATGTAGATGTTTTTAGTGTGCTCAACCATGGTTTTCTCTGTTGTATAAAAACAGTTATGATAATAAAAAAGATCTGACTGCAATAGGAGGATCAGTGTGTGGTGGGCTGTATTATTCATTTTCTTTTATCTTCAGCCATAGGAAAGTGGATGTGTTTTGGCTGGTCGTTGGTTCGGGCGTAGGAGTGCTCTGTTTATTGTTTGTATAATAATCTTTGGAGTTTTTGTACTGAGTTGTATGTTGCGAAACAGGTGGTAGCACTTCGGAACGCCGCTAGTGCTTTTGATCTTCTTCGGTAAAGAGGCAAGTGAATGTAGCGGTGGTTTGCTACCGTTTTGGCTTGTTATTTTCATCACCTACATCTTATGATTTATAAGAATGACATACCACTAATATACAAAACATGTGACTTGGTTTACTCCATCTCATTAAATTGTGCTATTATTTAAGTATTCATGGTAATGTTATTATTCCCATATTATCATTTGTGGCTAGCCCACAAGTGAAGTTGAAGTATTATTGGTGGTATATTGGTATCATTGCAACATGCCAAGTGCATTGCATCATTCATTGGTATTGGAAGTTATGTCTTGACCTATGGTCATGACTGTACCGGTACGCATTATGGGATGCAGCTCCACATCTTGTTGGGTGTGCAGGCAGAAGATATTTGCCTTGCATTCATATGCATTCACGAGAAGAATATTACTGAAGGAATTTCTATGTGTTATCATGAAGCTCTCTATTTCTTGGCTATGTTCCAAGTTGGAAGTCTATTATTTATTTTGATATCATGTCAATTGAAAATGCCATAAATTGATGTTTAATTCAACTTGTGGTTAAATAACTTGTCAAAACAAGTTCACTTGCTGAGATGTTTAATCTCACCCTTGCTTTACTCAATCCAGGTATTTGATGTTTGCTTGAAGGGAAGGGGATTAGTTGCACGTCACACACTTCTTCTATAGAGACTTCAAGTTTTAATAATTAATAATTTAGTTATTTCTATGAGACTTGGAAGTAAATGTTTAAAGAATGGTTATTAGACTTTTCTTTAGAGTACTCCATATTTGTGTTAGGACGTTTATTAATGCTAGTTTTATTCGTTTGGTTATATATTTACCGCGCTGCCTTTATATACAAAGGAAATGCCGTCAAAATCAGTACTGGTCTTGTGCGGCTATTGTGGGTGGTGTTTAGTGGCATCCCGGATGCCTGTAAAATTCTAGGGTGTTACACTTGAACTCCCGGTCACCGCAAGTACACACTCACTCTTCTACACTCGCACCAGAGACTTTGGAGCCTTCTCTCTCTCAATCCGCAATCCCTACTACAAGCATTCTGATGCAGAGCAACACGAGTAGCGATGAAAACGGATCGGATACGGACGAATATCGCCGATATCATATTTGTTTTCATATTTCTGTCCGGATTCGGATTCGAATACGAATAATATCAACCATGCCGGATAGGATATGATTGGTCATCGACATCACAAATATGCGATTTGAGTATTCGGATACGGATACGGTATCGGATATTGAATACTCGGACTCAGATACGGACGGATTAAAACCTCTCTAAACGAATTCGGTTTCGAATACGGTCGGAAAATATCCGTACCACTTTCATCCCTGAACACGAGCACTCGTTCGGACTAGACGTAGGGATTCGCCCAAACTAGTATAAACTTCCGTGTCCACTTTGCATACCATCGTTGCTTAAGATGCGCAGAAACTTCACTAGTCGCTCTGTATTGACCACCCCCGGTTTCCAGACAGCGACAACTACCATATCAGCATCCAAGAGCACATTACTTGACTTGAGATCACAATGTACAATAGGGTGGGGTCCATGGCAATGAAGGTGATCCAACGCATAAGCTACATCAAGGAGTACAGTCACTCTTTCCAAGAGGTTCAAGTACCTTTGCTCATCGAGGCCATTTCTGTCTCGATGTAGCCAACTTTCTAAACTGCCATTGGGCATGAAGTCACAGTGGCCTTGAAATCTTTCCTTATGGCATCAATGCTAGAGCAAATTGTAAGTATCGTGACAAGATTCCAGTGTCGCAAATTTCGTAGCGCTTCCATTCAGCAGTGAAAGGCATTGCCAAGTGTTATCTGGGGAAAAGCCCCCTCAATCTGGTAGTGAAAAGATTCCTAAGCGATTAGCCCTAATCATCATCCTAAAACGTCAGAGATACATTTTTTTAGATAAAGGATAAAAAAATCCGGCCTCTACATCTAGGGATGTACACAGCCAAAACGGCAGAGATACATGATCCCATATTTTTTATTCCTACCTATCCCGATCTATAGCTAGCAGAGTTCTATTTCCTGCAAGCTTTGTTGCCTGGACTCAAACCAGAGACTATACGTTAGGAATGAAGGGAAAACTACTTACTAATTACCTGTAAGCAAAAATCGTCCTTCAAGCCACACTCATGCTTGGACTGCTATCCTTCCCTTTGTCCTCCCTGCACAACACAAATCTGCAGGATAGTGTGCCCTAGCGATGGAGAGGATGAGATGGGGAGCGCCTCCTCCAACCTCTCACGAAACCGGGAGGATCGGATTGACCGTAAGGGAGACGACGCGGGGTCTGGAGTAGAATTTTCTAACCCCTTAACTCACCTGTAATTAGGACTTTTCCGTCTCTCTCTCTCTAAGCCCATTAGGCCCAAAGACAAATATTTTTTTTCGGGATATTACACCGTCCTTGAGGTGGCCTCGACTAGAGGCCACCACGGCATGTCACTTATTTTTTTCGAATCACCATAAAGACTACTGCCAACAACAAATGCCACAAACTCACAATGTTGGCTGGAAAATTATGATCCACATCTCCAAGGGTTCAGTCAGTTCACTGAATGTCACTGCAATTCCTTCTCTAACTTTAAGGAACCAATCTTACCCTGCGTGTAAATAGTAGTGTCTGTACTTACATAGTTACATATCGGGAACCCAAATAAGGGCCCTCATGAAAAGAATTACATATTGTTTACAACAATACAACTTTACATTTATCAAGATATTATCTACGACAAAAAGCGGCCTGCTGACTTGTCATCTGAATCCACATCATGTAACCAATGAAGGGCCTCCTGACTTATCATCGGGTAATCATTGAAATTACTAAATTTCTATAATTTACTATCTGCTATGGTACACTCAAAAATCAGCCATTTAGCTTGGATGAAGTCTTATCATCATCAACAGTGGTAGGGGTTAAGCAGCAGAGCCATCTCTTGGTCTTCCTTGCTCGCTTTGACTCTTTGTTGTTGCCCAAACCATTCTGATGGAAGCCATTAGTGTCTAGGCTCTCTTCACCATGCACCCTTATTGCACTTCGCAATGTCATTGACATAGTCCTAGATACGGTAGAAGATGTCGGATTTTTCAGAGAATTTTTGTCGATGGCGCCTTCTGTACTATCGCTGGGCAATGAATCTGCTTGTTGGATCTCTCTGCATCAAGGAAAACATAGGTTGGATCACAAACTACCCCACTAACTGAAATGTTAATGTACCCACAAAAGAAGTCAATGATCTTTCATGCTGACCTGGAGTCTTGTGGCACTGTGGTAATAGGATGACCGTTCAGAAGATTGTCTGCATTAAGAATGTTTGTTTGTAAAGTTCTGGAATCAGCAGTACTCTCTTCCAAAGTTGCATCATAACTCAGCAAATTTTGTAGTGTGTTAACATTTCCAGTCTTATCTCCTTTGAGAACTGCAATAGCAGTGTCCAATATGCACAATGCACGCTCTACCTCAGGACTGATATAAGGTTTGTTTTCGACCTGCTGTGCTTGCTCAACTGGTTCATAGGGATGGCTAGTTGGAAGACTATCCACATTGACCGATGTGTTCTGCTCAGCTTCCTCCTCAACAATCTCACTATTCGATATGGTATTTGTTAATGACAAACGATTTTGTATAGTAGCATTATCAGGGGGCACCTCAGTAGCATTTTCCTCTGTTGCAGCCACCTTTGCCTTGTCATCAGAATCCTGGTATTCACGGATCCTGACATAGAGCGGTCCTCTCAAAGCTTTCCTGTAGTCATCATCATGAGTGGCCACAGTACTGACTGCCTGCATGACATTCCAATAGAAGTGCTTCAGCAGATTATTGGTGTTTATTTAGAAATCAGAATCTCATGCTCATCAATTAGCATACAGTATTTCTCTGATGCCTTGATTTACGTCACCACCACAAACTATGGTCCAAGGAAATCTACGTAGAGAACGTAGCTGAATTGTGCAAAAACCCACTAACCTTCTGATACAGCTTATGCCCGCTGCCAATTAGTTGCCTTGATATGAAATTGATCAACCATGGTGGAACAAAATCAAGCTTAATATCCATATTAGCAATTGCCCTGATAAAGGATTTAATTAAAGAAAAATTAATACAGTATATTTTTAAATCTGAAAATTTTAGTGAATAGTGTTCAAGCAGTAATGTGAAATTAGATGGCTTATAAAATCAAATTGATAAACAAAATAATTGCCTTTGATTACTATTACTTCACTTAAGCTAGTAAACTATACTAAAGCTAAAGATGCATGGTGCCTTCAAAAGCCAAGGGTGCTTCACCTAAAAAAGCTTCTTTCTTTTGTAATCCTTTGCAATACAAAGCCTCCAAACACATCTATTCGAACTGTGTCACCAGCTTCAGGAATTCCATCCCTATCAAATCCATGGGTTCGTACATCTATGCCATCCAAGTCTGATAACTGCAAACAAGTCAATAAGCACTCAATAAACTAGGGCATATAGCAACAATTCATCAAGGTTGTACGGAAAGTTTCCCACGATAAGAACTTAAAATGCGAACGAAAAGTACGCACAGTTTTCATTATCACAATGACGACATCTTCTTTAAGATATTCCAATTCAAAATAATGTAGAAGAGCCTCTCTCTCTGAAACCGGCCATGGAACCTTCACCCTTTCTTCCAAATAGCGAATAAACAAATTAGCTTCAACCACCATAAATTGAAGTATAAGTAAAACTCTAAAAAGACTTGACCAACCTAGGAGGATTTGGTGGCTTTTCATTAGGAATTAAGCAATCAGCACCCAAATTTGCCTCAATGACTTGAACTTAGGTTGTCTAGGAAAACATCTATGCCCTCCACAAATTAAGCTAGGCTTAGTTCCTAAGTGAAACTGTAACAAGCAAGTAGTCTGCAACCAACCTGACCGTACAAATCTCTTCACCAATCCGGACCTTTTTCAAGCAGCCTGACTGATCAATTCTGAAAGTTGGAAGGTTGTATTGTGGAAACCTGGAGAAAAACAACCTCATCAGTATATGAAAGACTATATTTTTGCTTTATTTTGTTCAGGTTGACTCAAAATACTTAATTATGACACAGGCACATGTTGAATATCAGAAAAGGAATCAAGATGCCTAAAAAGATAAGGAAACGGTTGGAGACTGGAACTGTCATAACAATAGCATAGCTAATAAGCCCTAGCATGGCCCCTCAGTCCATAATTATTGGCGACAGAGAACTTTAGGTTGTCTTTATCGAATACTATAAATAGATGATGTACCAGTACACCTTCAGGTCCTACTAACTAGAAGTGGGTATGGTGGTGTGGACCATGTGGCTACAGTGAGGGGAAAAAGGGTAAGCCTGTGAGTTCACTTTGTGCTTAGAGAGTGTACTACTAAAAATGATAAATCTATGTGTCTGGAACTGCAACATTCGGATGGTTTGTTTCCTAAATGCCATAATTAACAATGAAACTATGTTTTAATGTACTACCATTAATTCTGCAACATAAATTTGAACATAATTCGAGAATACCATGTGTAGTTTCCAAGAATGTGAACTTTTAAGTTTTAACAAAACTAGAGGAAAACATTGCGCTCACCATTTTTTGTATAGAGCTGATTCCCACGACACACATGTACCTATAGGGAAAAAGAAAAGGTGTGCCTTAGTGCGAGTATGTGAAGTTGTAGTATCTAATTGACTGATGGTTAAAATTCCTTACAAACATCAATAGGCCCATCAGCAAAGCCTTCAGCAAGTAGGGTGTGAAATGGGGTCCCGTCTGGACCCTCACGGTACATGACTCTTAATTGGTCTGTATCTTGCTTCACCTGCCAACAAAAAGTAGTTAAACATCACTGCAGCCATTTCATAAGCATTTACTTTTAGAAACCTAAAAGAGGAACTAATCAATCCCCAAAACTGGAGAGGAACAGGGCTAGATAATTTGCCACAACATATCAAAACACAAACAGAGTTGAAATGTTGCATTACAGGAAACGATGGTAGAATCAGAAACTAAAAATTAAGCCAGTGAGATGATGACAATACGAATGAGTTGACAAATTGGATTTGATGCATACCTTCCACTCCTTCTGCGGCACCCCACGAACCTTTGAAGATTGTCCAGCCTTGGAAGTATTCAGCATTTCAAGGAACTCGGAGACTTCTCTGGCCCGCGTTTCAGCAATCAGGTCGATGTCGCCTAAAAGTGGACACACAAAAGGCACTAGTCTAAGAAACAACGAGCAGGCAATGGCATTCATCCATGTACAAATATATAGGCCAGCAGATATGCTACCCACAATCAAAGCCTTCAGGTAGTAACCCCCACTTCAAGTTTTTTAATTTAACACCTTCTCTAGTAGTAGTACTAGGATGGATATTTACGGATCAAACCATAAATGGGTCACTGATAAGAAAAAAAAAATGGTACAATCATCACTGCCATTAATAGAAGAACCACACGAGCTGAGCAGAGCAAGTAAGCAGAGCAAAGGAAGCACCTTGGTCGGAGCCGGACAGGGACGACGCGAGGATCTGCTTCTTGATCAGCGCCGTGAGCGAGGCCTCCTCCGCGAGGTCAGGCATCGCCAGCGTCCGGTCCAACCGGTCCCGCAGCTCCAGTACCCGCTTCCTCTTCTCCATGGCCGGCGGACGGGCGGCCTCTACCAACAAACCTCCACCTCCGCCGCCGCCCACCCACCAGCACACCCACGAGGCCGCGACTGTATAAAGACGAGGAACTTGAAATTAGAATCACAAGATCGATGGTTGGAGCATGTGAGGCGCAGGAACTGATGATGTCCCGCCCGGCCGCCGCCGCCCTTTTGCTTTGCTCTGTTCACCGCCAAAAATAAAAGGTTGGGGATTTCGGGGGTCCCGGATATGAAAAACGCGAGCGAGCTTTATGCTGATGCTCGTGCGTGTACGCGTACGCGTATGTATGGTCCCTCCGGGGAGGGGGAGGAAAAAAGGCGGCCGTGGAGCCTGGAGAATATGATCCCGGAAGAATCTGGCTCCGTTTAGCCCCTTCCCGAGCTAAACGGGCACGCGGCGGCGGCGGAAGAAGAAAGGGGACCAAAGGAAAAAGCAATCTCTCTGCGCGGGAGAGAGGGGAGTGGAGGCGGCAGGGCTCGCAGCTCAGATGCAGAACAGAGAGGAGAGATTGAGAGAAGAGAGCGGCGGCGCCCAAGAACCGGGGTGGATTTCGGCCGGCCGGCCGGAAGATCGACAGTGAGTGAGGTGGGCGGCGGCGGGGGACGAGAGTTGCTCACCGTAGGCGGGGGACTTCGGGGACGCAGGAAGAGCGCTGGGGCGGGAGACGGAGGCGCGGAGGCTGGCCGGCTGACCAACCGGAGACGAGACGAGCGACGTTGTGTCTGTCACGTCTCAGCGACGGTCCCGGTGGAGGAGGAGAGATCAGAAATGTAGCAGTAGAATAAGACGCCGGCGGAGGCGGGGAGGAGGAAGAGGACTAGTAGTCGTCAGTCAGGTTGGCGCTGATCGGCGGCTGCTCGCGTGGGGCCCGCGCGGGGTGCCACCGTGCCGGCGCCAGGAGCACTCCCCTCGATAGCTGCTACAGGGAATTGAATAGCTTGCAATAGCTGGAGAAGCCGTGGTCTCGTCTTGTGTGCTCTGTTGAATTCACCGTACATGTGGCTCCGGCCGGACCGCCCACCCGGACGACCGACGGCGACGGGAATGGTGACAAGGGCTGGAGGTGAATTGGAGTTCTCGGCTACAGGAGTGGAATTTGATGATCAAAGAAGAAAAAAAAAAAGGAGTTGCCAATTTGCTGTGTACGTATACTCAGTGGCACCCCCCGCGGCCAAAAATAGCAATAGGATTTCATGTAAAATGAGCATAATTTGTCTTTAAACAAGGTAAAAAAAACATCATTGGCTATAAGTAGAAGAGAGATTTTAACCTAACGCGTCTTTAAATAGTTATCGTCGGCTAAAAATAAAAGGGAGATTTTAATCCAACTCGTGCTCTCTATGTATTTAGCCCCCTCGTACGCCGATTCTGGATCCGCCGTTGCATATACTGTAGTAAGACGCCTCGTTAGGTTTGTTTCAGTCCGTCGATCGTGTTCCTCTCCGTTCTTGGCGCAAACAAACGTAACAACAACACAAGCCGACTGAGCCGGCGACGTCCCAGGCTGTTTTGAGATCTAGTACTAGTACTAGTAATCAAATGTCTCTTTCTTTCATAATCAAATAAGCTGGCTCTTTGATGTATTGCTAGTAATGTCCAGTTGTCCACTCCAAACAATATACTATAGTACTCAGTTTTTTGTAGAATAATATACAGAGGGAGCATTTGGTTTCACCGATGTGATCAATGGTTACAACATGGAGCCTTCGTACGTAAAGATTTGGAGTTTGATTTTTATAGCATAACAACAAAAAAACAAAAGAAAAAAGTTGTCCAAAAACAAAAGAAAAAAAGTTGTCCGCTTGGAAAGAGCCGGATGGATGACCAAGGGAAAAAAAGAAAAAAAAACAGTATTTTGCCGGACAGTATCAGCAGCAACCGAATGGTCCAGCCTCCAGCCGCCGGCACGCTTATTCATCAATCAATCCACACCAGACCGGACGGCACTTTATGCCTGATCAAACAGATTGCTTGATACAGTCCACGTGCCCGTTGGTTACATGTGCCTGTCTCGCCCGGGAAGAAGAAACTCATTGGTGTCAAAGTTCAGTTCAGTTGTTTTGGCCACGCACGTACGCAGCCGGCCAGTGGGCAGTGGCACACGTACGCTCTGAGGACAACAGGACATGATCTGCCAACCAACTGTTTGGTTGGTTGGTGCGTGCGAGCACGAAGGGAGGGAATCAGTCAGTGAATCACGCACGTACACCCGTCACAGTTCGGTTTCCTACTTCTGTTCGTTCGGCACGTTTCCTACCAAACATGCTTTCTTTTGGTTTGTTTTATTATGCTATATATACGCCAAGCCACTCGATCGTGTTGTCTACGTACTTTTCCGCGTATGGCACCCCCTGGCCCCTGTTCTTGTTGCTTGCTGATCGAGGCACAATTCACGCTGGGGATTGGTTGGGGGATGCTTTGCCTACGCGAGCTCCATGTCGAAATCAAGACGCTAGCTAGAAACAAGACTATCAAGAGAGACGGGGGATTCCCGGTCCCACTAGTTGATAATGGCAATGGGGGTCAAATATTTTTGGGGCTACCCCGCTAGCGTCACGTCGTTGTATTCCTGTTAGTAATAAGCCTCTCTTTGGCACAGTTAACACAGGCTGATATTGGCACCTGTGTTATGTATCTATTGTAGCATCATTGTTCATTGAGCTATTCATATTCATTTTTCCTTTCTCCTCACCCTGAAGCTGGTGAAGTCGCTGTCAAGAAAGAGATCTGACTTTCACTGGCCGGCTCATGGAAGATATTGCTAGTGCCACAAAATGAGGAAGATGGAGCTATAAATAATAATAATAATAATAATAATAATAATAATAATAATAATAATAATAATAATAATAATAATAATAATAATAATAATAATAATAATAATCAAGTAAACTTAACAAGCTATAATGAGGTACGCTTCCGCAATGGCTTGTATACGTAGTAAGTAGTTCAACTTCATTAGCTGACTCCATGACCAATAATACTTCATTTTATATTTAATTAAAGAGAAAAGGCTACGACATGCTGATGCTGACTCCATGAGCCATACCCTCAAGTTTTTATTTTATTTTTTCTCTATCTTCGCCAATTCTCCCGTACAAATAAACTACCATCTCCCTGTTGGCAACGCAACAAAAAATTGGCATGGTTGGAGACCGAACGATATCTATCTATGTCAACATATCAGCCTTCCCACGTCGAAAGTGCCGCTAAGTATATTTATTGATGAAAACATACAAAATGTTGTCCATGGATGAAGCACTACTGTTCATTTAAACTTATTAGCCCAGCTTATCAGTCTAGTTTATCATTTTTTTTTTTCTCATAACAAAACTACACATCAATGATCAACCAGCTTATTAGCAGTTGAAACTATCAGCCGCAGAGATTCATCCATCCTTGTTCTCAAGCTCGGCTCTTGCCAACCAATCTCGGTGTGCTGTGCCGGCTAGCCTTTGCAACGCTGGATGGAAAGCCTGGAAGCAAAATGGACCAGCCACGGTTCTGGCTGCCTGATAACCACATGGACCAGAGCGTCAGCCGGCCATCATCAATCGCAGCCGCCGTTGAACTGGTACAGTACAGGTGGTAGGTTTCAGCTGGCGGATCGGAGCTGTTACAGTGTTTTGACACTTTGACTTTGACTCCGTGCAGGCCAAATCCATCAGCAC
>DXKC01003091.1:0-13175 GCA_031170775.1 Cymbopogon citratus
TTCAAATTTGCCCAAAATCTAAAAAGGCTCTAAAAAGGGGTTTTTCAAACTGTTTTGAGGTTTTTGAACATGTTCCACACATTTTCATGAAATGACCCTTTAACAAAGTTTGTTACTTATAAACTTTAGAAGACTTTTTGTTAAAGGCACTCAGCCATGCAAGATCATCTTGAAACACTTTTGAAATGGTCAAAGTAATATACTCTATAATTGATTTTTGTCAAATATTCAACAAAGCATTTTTAGCAAAAGTGGTTAACACAAACCTGCCATCATTTTGCGTCCTAAACAAGATTCAATTATTACTAGGGGTCATTAGCACACACAAGCACACACACAAGCATAAATTTACTCTAGGTCACACATTTAAACTAGAGCAAGCATGCTTTAATTAAATTAATCAAATGACCATGCAAATGACATGATTATGATTAGTGAAATGCTAATGGTGCAAGCTTAACACCGAGATGTTACATGTTATAGTGCTAGTTTATCATCATTGCAAGAATTCTGGCATTTTTTGACAACGGCAAATTGTCATGTAAAGTGCCAAATTTGTCATTAGAAGTACCTTGTGATGAAACACCCTTCATCACGCCGGTCGTCATATATCGACTGTCGCTAAAGGTACCGCGTGACGAGATCACGAAACATCATCACAAAATGTGTCGACCTTTTATGACGACACATCAACTGCGTCATACTTAGTCAACCTTTAGTGACGCCGCGACGCGTCAAATATACGTCAGTCAACGCATCACGAAATGTGGGTGGGCCCCTTGCTTGGAAACGGGGTAGTTGCTTTTGTGACGATACATATCGTCATGTATAATTGTGGCCCCACAGTGCTGGACCCAGTGTGTGGATTTTTTGTGACAACAAAATCTTGTCATGTAGAATGTGTGGGTCCCTTTTTGGAATCTGGTTTTGTTGCTTTTGTGACGACATGATCTCGTCATGTATAATGTGTGGGCCCTCTGGTTTGGCGCAGGCGTGTCTATTTTGTGACGACATGTTCTCGTTAAGAAGCATACATTTTAAGACGATCGAGAACATCTCAAATTATCTTACATCCAGTGACAATATATCGATTCAGTGACAGCCATACACATCTCCTTTCACAATGTCACACATTCTAGCATACACATTCAGTGACCAATGTCACATTCCAGCATTCAGCATACACAATTCTAAAGGACTATATAGCTTCATCTCACGACTTAAAATTCATCACTTGTTCAACCACATCACAACTTCCATGTTCCATAACACATCACATAAGTTCAAATCCATCACTAGTACAAACACTACAAGTTCCAGGTTGCATCACAGGTTCAAACATAAAAAAAGAGAGTTCCATCACACAGGTTCCATCACACAGGTTCTAGCAAAGGCAACAACACAAACTGCATTCAGACATACCTTAACTTTTTTGAAGGTTGAGCATAGCTCGCAGCAGCGCATTGGTTTCTTCAAACTTGGTGTGCATCCCCTTGACTTCCTCTTGGGTCTGGCGCAGCAAACATTGGTTCTCTTCAAGAGCCGCTTGGTTGGCTTGAAGCTGTTGTTGCAACTCCTCCTGCTTCCTCTCTTTCTGCTTGGAGGCTTGCCTCAAACTGAGCTTGCAGGCGTGCCTCTGTGGCACTCGACGCGGACGGGGCAGCTTTCTTGGAGACACTAATGTTTGGAAGGAAAGTGGACGACCGGCTGACCTGGCTTAGACTGTCAGCAACAATCTTGGTGGGGGTCCTTCTTTTCCTTCTCTTTCCTTCTCTGCAACCATATTTTCCTACATAGAATATAACAAGGTCAAAACATCATTGTTGAATCAGGCATTATTTCATTGAGTACAATACATATGTCCAATCGTAAAGCAACTTACATCTATCTCATTTTCTAGAGGAGTACGACCAGTTTGTGGACTAGTCATACAGTCCCCAAAGACGTCAACAGGATCTGGTTCCATGTTGTTATACTTAGGCCTCTGTAGCATTCAAGAAAAATAAGGATTACAATGATAGCTGTGAAGGTAAACAGATGTCTGGACAAACATTGGATATAAGTTGAGCCATAATTGTTTTCCATGAGTACAGGAAGATGCCAAAAAAAATCTAGGTTCACAACAGAACATAATCTGCCTCCATATTTATTTTTCTAAGAACAACTTGTTTGAAAATCAACATTGACATTTATTTGCTATCTAGTTGGCTTCATTCACATTTCAGTGACCATACATCTCACATTTCAGTGGCACATAGTTCCTCACAACTGAAATACACAGAAAGGTAGTAACCATACCAGGCTGTATCGATGGGCAATGTAGGACCTAGATCTAGTCCTTTGGTGAAGCTGCACTTGGCTTCGGTTTTGTTTATTCTTAGCAAATCTTTCCTGCACTAGAAATGCAATACAAAGGTTTCATTCATAGGCATAATTTGCATTGCATATTAAGAAAAGCATAAAGTGCAGGCATGGACCTGATTATTTGGGTCCATTCCTCTTTCTTCATATTAGGAGGAGGTCCTTTGGCCATCAGCTGTTCTTCTATCAGTGACTCATCAAAGTACTTCTTTTTAAGATGATACCTCTGCTGCCTTATTCCCTTCTTAATGGTGTCAGTGCATGCAGCCTTGCTTGGTCCATCATTCTTGACATCCACCTCCAACCTTGACTGAAGCCACAGAAATGAAATATTAGAACAAGTATTACTTGGGAGTATTGTATTGCATGGAAATATTTGGAAAAATGAAATAGCTAACTGACCCCCACTGTGTTTAGCACTTTTGCCAATTCTTTTTGCGGCACCTCACCATCATAGTCTTTCCAAGAAGTGTAGATAGGCAGGGTGTCTCTAAGTGCAACACCACATTCTGATGCTAGCTTCACGGCTTGGGATCTCAGGTCTTTTTTTCCCTTCAGGCACCTCAATGACCAGCTTCTTTCCTCTATTAATCATCTTCTCAAGGCCATGACCCCATGGTGAGCCCACGTTTCCTCTTTTGTGGTCCTGCATTGGAAGATAATAATATTATAGCAGTACCTATTGTACACATTGAATGTTCAAACTAATGCTCTGAAACCCATATTGTTTACCTACACTACCCGATGGTTCTGTTTCAGTTGTATTTCCCTCAGAAGTACCACGTTCCAAGTGCTCACCCGACTCGTTGATCTTATTGCTTTGCCTAGAGCTTATTCCACCTGGTGAGGTGTCATTAGGAATAGCTGGGTTGACACTGTTTGTGGGAGTTGGTTCATGAGATAGGTTAGTAGTGGGAGTGGTAGTTGTAGGGATTGAGAAAGCTTCTAGTGTGAACATGGATGCACTTTGCCTAGTATATCTTGGAGGACTGCGAACTAAATTTGGACCTGGTGAAGAGTTTGTTGCATTGGCCGTTGAGACATTGGGAGTGGTAGGCAGTGTGTTTGTACTATCTGTGGTCTGGCTGTGGCTTGTATTGGGATGGTCTTCCAACCGGCAGCTACTGGAAATGGTGCTTTTGTTAATTTTGGACCTCAAATCCTTCTTTGGAGTCAAATTTGATCTTGGCCTAGGTGGGGGACGACCTCTATTAGGGTTTGCACCAGGTGCCATCATGGCTGCACTCAACCTGGTGAATCTACCTGGGGTTTGTGGTGGCTGCTGGCTGGCAGCCACCTTTTGCTTCTTTTGTTGGGGCGAGTTCCTGGAACCATCTTGGTTTCCTAGCAAAGAAAACATGCATGCATGTTAATAGTTAAGATGAACATTAGATTACATAACTGCAATGACCTAGTACTAAAAAAAGCTACAAACGAATACATGCTTGCATGCATGACCCATCTTCGTTACCTCAGTATGGAACTCATCGATGAGTTCACCTTCATCATCACTGTCACTGTCAGATTGGTTATCATTTTCAGAGGTAGGATCATAATCAATGTCAGAATCTGGTTTGTTAGATTCTAGGGTGTCCCCTTTGCCCTTTTTTCCCGGTTTTGAGAAAGCATCACTAACAGTCTGTGCTAACACTTCAATACCCAAAGACTTAAAAACATCCTGGATGTCCTTAACTCTTTTGTCCCTGGACAGCTCATACTTTATTTTTTTTTCATTTCCTTTTATACATACTATGATGAAACGTGGAAAGCGCAGAAACTGCATTCAGTTACTGAAAAAATTGTTAGCAGAGCGGTCAAAAACCCTTTGTTAGCAGAAATACTAATGAAGAAGCATAAGAAACATTTCAAGCAGTCATAAACCCTTTGTTAGCAGAGTCAGCAACACAAATACTAATGAAAAAGCATAAGATGGGATCACTCTAGCATAAGAAGGGATCAATCTGGCATGGGTACAACTCCATCAAATCCCTAGCCACAAAGCATAGTCGGTTCCACTTGTAGAAAAAGGCTAGAAAGCAATTTAAGACAAAGGACACAAAGGACAACACTACTGACTCCTTGGCTACTGAATGATACCGCTACACTCAACAACTTAATAGTTGTAACTTGTAAGACCTTGTACAAATGCACAAGGATCTTGTAAGCTACTAACCTAACATAACTAAAAATTCAGAAAAAGGCAGTACTATACACAGTTATGCAACTCATACCATATTGCCTAGGAGAATATTGCTGCTAGACCAAATAAACAGGGAACCAATTGACAATTAAGGCAAGAGGTACTTGGAAACTCATGTATTGCATTTGGCAAATAATTTACCATATTTCTATGAACTGAACTACACCACATTTGCTATGAACTAGTACTCTGCAGTGGACCAAGGATCAAGAAGCAGAATTCATGTCCTTCAACCTGACTAAGGGGGGGTGGAAGTTCAAGGTTCAGAATTTCCTAAATAGTTTTTGATAGCGATAATCAGCAAAGAAGATATTCAACCAAGAAAAGTAAACACCTCGGATTCATTAGATTGTTCCTGAATCCTATGCATAGTGAACTTCAATACCATGGAATCCACCCGGGGCAGTCGCCCTTGAACTCTAAAAAACAAATGGAATCCACAGAAGGGAATAGAGTGGAAGGGAGTACCTTGCTTATGACTGCGTTGGCGGCATGGTTGGTGGCGCCCCAACAGTCATTGGAGTTCGAGACGGTGAGGGAGGCAGACCGCCGAGATGGGCCGCTCCAGCATCCTGCGTGGGATTGGCGGCAGGATGGTCCGCTCCGGCCGTCGGTGTGGGCATGGCAGTGGGATGGGCCAGTCCGGCCGTCGGTGAGGGCGTGGCGACGGGATGGGATGCTCTGGCTTCCGGTGTCGTCTTGGCGGCGGGATGGGCTTCTCCAGCTGTGGGCCTCGTCATGGCAGTGGGATGGGAGGCGCTAGGTTAACGGGAGGTCGGATGAGGCCAAATGCCAAGTAGGTTGAGGGGAGAGCAACGGAAGAGCTGCGGCGGCAAGATGGGGGATTAGGCGGATCTGCAGCGGTGGATGGGTGGGATGGGCTGGATCCGGGCAACAAGGGAGCGGCATCGGCGGGATGGGTGGCGGCAAGGTGGAAGGTCGACGGCGGGATGGGCGGGGGAGGCGGCGATAGGTAGAGGCTGGAGCTAGTGCGGCGCGGCGGCGGGGTTTGGAGGAGTGCAGCGGCGGGTTTGGACTTGGCGAAATGCCGAAATGTGCCCGGCTGCTCGGTTTGGGGGGGCAGGAATGGAGGTTGGTCCCACTTGTCGGTGAGCGGCGTGGTGCGTGGGATACACGTAGAGAGAGCTACCAAATTTTGGTCTGGCGCTTGGGCCCTCCATGTCAGTGAGACATTGTTAGTATTAGCAAATGAACTGAGATTTCAGGTTAATAAATTATGTCAAATGAAAAAAATGTAAGAAACAAAGTTGTTCAATGTAATGAGATGTACAATCTTTAGTAAGGTGATTTTTTACATTAGACTTTATTTGCACAGTTGTAATTTTGATTTACAATATTGGTTAACTTAAACCATAATTGAGGTGCACTTAAAAAATTCAAATTGCAAACTCATGAATACGAAAGTGTCTCAACTCAACAATATCTTCAAACTTTATTAAGGTCATTTGTTCATCCGACGTAGTTTATATAAACCTTGTTCACAAATTGTATAGATCACTCTCATAGTTTCTTAAACATATGTGAGTGATCTATACAATTTGTGAACAAGGGTTATATAAACTATGTTGGATAAACAAATGACCTTAATAAAGTTTGAAGATATTGTTGAGTTGAGACACTTTTGTATTCATGAGTTTGCAATTTGAATTTTTTTGGCCATCAAATTATAGTGAGAAAATGGCAATTTTTTGAATTCAAAAGATCAATCGTGCATACTTTGTCAAATTATTAGATGACCCCAATTACTTTCGTACATTGATATGTCATGATTTTAGAAAATTTTAGAAAAAGAAATCATCAAATTTGGACTTTGTATGAGGGAGATTTCCATGTTTGAACATTTGAACATGGATTTAAAAGAGAAATCCAGTTCTACAATGAACACATGTCCAGAATGGCTAAGTACCATGCAGGGCCCACATGTCATTGAAACACTTGGCTGACATAACAATGAGGCTCCACATGTCATTAGGGGACCTTAACCTCTTTTCTGAATAAGTGAAGAAGAGAGTGGCCACCCACTGGCCGCCCACTAGCTGCTCTCAGGCCCTCGCCGACGACCCAACCTGCTTGCTGCCTCACCGTCGACCACCAGCCTCGCCGCCCACCCAACCTTGCTGCCTCGTCGTCGACCACTAGCCTCGCTGGCCACCCAAGCACACCTCCCCCCGACCCCTTCCCGATGCCAAGCACCGAAGCTCCACTTTGTCGTGGCGACCCCAGCTCGATCTGGGCACCGCGGTGGTACCTCGACGGCGGTCCCCCTCGTCAAGCCTTACAGGGCCTCCCCTGCCAGATCTGTGCCGGGCCGACCTGCTGGTCACCAGGTGGTGCCTCGGTGGACCAGAGAGGTGGTGGCTCAGCGCCAGGGTCACCGGGCAACCCTACTGAGTGCCGCTGGCCACCCCCAGCTAGCGGCAGCTGCCTCTCGAGGCTTGATAGAAGGTGAGTGGCACCTCAATTATTAGCAGCAGCTGCCTCTGTGGGCTAGTAGTGGGTTGAGCTGTAGGAATAGCGCAATCAGTAGGATTAAGCTCTAGAGCTAACATTGTGGCACCTCAATTATTTGGTTAGGTAGATGGACAGAAGCTGGATTTACAATAGCTTACCATTTGATGCGGCCTATATTGCTGGTGTTGATCGATTCATGCAACATGTGCAAAGTAGATTTCCTGCAGAGGACAAAATCAAGTGCCCGTGTCGTAGATGCCTCAACCAAAAAGAAAAAAGTCAAGCTGATGTAGAGGAGGATATCCACATCAATGGTTTTTGTAGGTGCTATACAAAATGGTTCTACCATGGAGAGGTAGATGATGATGAACAAGAGGATCATGGCACACTGGCTGGTGCTGATGAAGACATGTTATGGGATGGAAATGACATGAGCCCAATTGAAAATGACCAGCCCCCAGATGATGATGAAGGATTAGCTCAAGATGTCATAGAAGATAGTGCACGTGGAGTTTTGAGGTTGGTTCAAGATTTGTACACTGCAGTAAGCCATGGGTTTGGTGGTAACTTATATAAACAAATCATGGAGGAGGCAAAGCATGAGCTTTATCCAGGTTGCATCGAGGAGTCTAGGCTAAGTTTCATCATTAAACTGCTACATATAAAAGTGTACAATCAGATTACAAATTCTGGGTTTGATGCATTCCTTGAGTTGCTATTGACAACTTTGAAAAATGTGCCTGGTCTCCCTAAGTCCTATAGGGAAGTGAAAGCTCTACTCCGGAAGCTTGGTTTTGGTTATGAGAAAATTGATGTGTGCAAGTATGACTGTGCATTGTTTTGGGATGTCCATGCAGCGGATCAACATTGCCCAGTTTGTGGATACACAAGATGGAAAGTGAACAAGGAGGGCAAAAAGAAAGTTCCTCACAAGGTCCTTCGTTACTTTCCAATAATTCCTCGGTTTCAAAGGTTTTTTATGTCAAAGTAGCGTGCACAGTATGCAAGATGGCATAAGGAAAAGAGGGTAGAAGTTAAGAATGAAATGAGACATCCTGCTGATGGAGAAGCTTGGAAAGACTTTGATAATACTTTCAAGTCTTTTGCAGACGATCCCCGAAGTTTGAGGCTAGCCATTGCCACTGATGGATTTAACCCGTTTGGTCAGATGAACAATTCGTATAGTATTTGGCTAGTGATAGTGGTTCCATTCAATTGGCCACCATGGATGTGTATGGACCAATCGAATTATTTGCTTGCTTTACTAATTCCAGGCAAGAAATCACCAGGCAAAGATTTCCATGTGTTCATGCAGCCTTTGATAAAAGACATGCTTACTCTCTGGGCCGGTGTCCGTACTTTTGATGCATATGAAGGAAAATATTTTGATTTGCGTGCAGCGTTCCTATAGGGTATCCATGACTACCCTGCTTTAGGTACCATGTCTGGCAGAACCACTGGTGGTTACTTCGCATGTGTGCACTATGATGAGAATCCATGCTCTGAATGTCTTAGAAACAAAATTGGTTTCATAGATTTTAGACGTTTCCTCCCTAATGACCATGATTGGAGGAAAAGCAAATCTTTCAATGGTAGGCAGGAAAAAAGAGAGCAGCCAAGAAAATTTAGTGCAGATGAGGTCATGGCAAGGTTGGATGAAGTTTGCTATGTTCCAGGCAAAAATCCAGATATACAGAAGTCAAGGAAACGGCACCGTGAAGGAGAATCAGTTTGGCATGTGAAGCCTAGCATGTATGATTTGCCATACTGGTCAACTGAAGCTGCAACACAACCTGGATGTTATGCACATAGAAAAAAACATATGTGAAAACATTTTGCACACTCTACTGAAAACTCCAAAGACAAAGGACACAATCCCTGCTAGACTAGATTTGGAAGACAGATGTATAAGAAAAGAGTTTCATTTGCAGGGAGACTCAAATCAGCCTAGGGCTTGTTACGTTCTCCAACCTGAAGCAAAGAAGAAGTTCTTACAGTTTGTGAGCAATGTTAAATTTCTAGATGGTTATGCTTCCAAAATATCAAGATGTGTCAATATGGAGGGAGGGGGATCAATGTATGGGCTGAAAACACATGACTGTCATGTAATGCTCCAACGTATTTTACTAGTTGGCCTTCGTGGTTTGGTGCGGAAAGATGTATATGAATAGTTGCTGAATTGGTCATTTTTTAGGAAACTTTGCTCCAAAACACTAAAGGTGGATGAACTGCATCAGATGAAGAATGATATTGTACTCATCTTTTGCAAGCTGGAGAAAATTTACTCTCCTGCATTCTTCGATGTTATGGTGCACCTAGCAGTACACTTACCTGATGAGGCACTCCTTAGGGGACAAGTTCAGTACGGATGGATGTATCCCATTGAGAGAAGATTGGGCACCTTTAAGCATTTTATTCACAATCCTAGCAGACCTGAGGGCTGTATTGCAGAGGCATACACTGTCTATGAGTGTATGACCCAGTGCTCAACATATTTCAGTGACATTATTAAAAGGTTCTCTAGGCCTGAAAGAAACTTAGATGGTCAACAGGACATCTCACCCAATGGTTACTGTATTTTTGGTCATGGTATTAATTTGCTCGGTGCTTCCAAACTTCATTACAAAGATAAAGACTATGCCTCCATGGTTTGGTTTGTCCTAAATAACCGCGAAGAAGTGGATGAATATAAAGAGTGAGTAATTGTAGTCATGTCAATTTATGCAACTATATTCAATATTAGTGTCATAATAAACTGATTAACTTTTTTATTTGTAGCAAGTTAGGCAAGAATTAGAAGAACTCAGGGAGAATGATATTGAAAAAACGATGTCAACACACTTCGCTGCATAGTTCGAGAATCATGTGTGTGCAACTTCAATAACATGACTGATTGATTTATGATTCAATGCATTTTGAAACTAACACTAATTTTCTTCATTTTCAACCTACAGGTCACCAGATTGAAATGTGAAGGCTCAATAGATGTTGATGAAGACTTATACTCACTCGCATGTGGCCCGATTAGGCGTGTGCGTTCATACACAGCTTGCATAATCAATGGGGTTCGGTACCACACTTTGGCACGTGAGGAGCACAGGAAGACAAAAAACTCCACCATCAAAACAACAGGTACTCACAATGATGACACTATTGACTTCTATGGGACAATAACAGATATTATTGAGTTGACTTATGCAAAGAACAGCAGAGGAGATAGAACTGTTATCTTACTATGGTGTGAATGGTACACTCTTAAGGGAAGGACACACCAGATGAAATTTGATGGTTACTTCAAGAGCATTAACATCCAAGGCCGATGGTATATTAATGATCCGTTCATTATAGCCACAGAAGTTGCACAAGCATTTTTCTTGGAAGATATGAAGTTAGGTCCATGTTGGCGAGTGGTACAAGAATTTGGCCACCGCCATATATTTGATGTTGAAGAGTTTGACAAACAACAACCAATTCATGAACAGATAATGAGATGTCAGGAGGCATACCAAGAGGAGAGTACTTCATTGGGACATGGTACTGCACTGAGGGACTTAGACCCTAACATGGATTTGTTGAACATGTACAATGAACCAGGTGAGAGCATCCATCGACGGCAACATAGAGCTCAAGGTGAAGAAATAGACTATGAAGATGAAGATGAAACCTTCCTTGAGTACCATAGTGTTGGGTATTTTAAACGCAAATAGAATAATCCGCAAGCGCACGGATACCGATGTAGCTTTCACCCGGGAGTATTCTAAGGTATCGATTTTCCACGAGGAACGCGAAGTGTACTAGTTGAGGGTAAGATCGTTCAGGGATAACTTATATGTCTTGGTGGGGAGAGAGGAAAAATATCCTAAGAGTTCTATGGATTGATCTAGGAATCAGGGTTACTTTTAGGGTTACTTATTTCGGGACATCAGAACACTAGCCACAGACATGGATGAGAAGGGGGCTAGGAAGCTCCGACTACGGTCCTACAAACACCGATCCGAACGTGGTGGAATACGTCGGCCGTTAGGGCTGTCACTACCCTAGGGCTACCACAATAATCCGCTGGATTGGGTGCAATTCCAGGTAATTGCAAGACTAAGCGCCACCCCTAATCTATTAATTACTACCCTAGCATTGCAAAGACTAGAGCACTTGATGCAAGCGGGAATCTAATAAATAACTTGAAAGTAAATATGGAAAGTAAATAAGAACTCAGGAATTATAAAATGAAGAACCCAGAGATTGCTCAAAGACGAACCGGTTGCTGCAAATGTACAATGTTGAGGAAGATCCAACAGATCCGGCTCCTCCTCGGCTTTCTCCTCTTCTCTCTCCCTCTTCTAGATTACAACTAGATGAACTAGAACTAGAAGTTGAAGAATTAGAACTAGAACTAGACAACTAGAGGGACCTCTACTTCTAATTGGATGGAGGGGTGAAACCCTAGCCTTTGCTCTGGAGATGAATAATGAGAAGGAGATGGCTTCAGGGGGGAGGTCTGGGTTTGGTTATATAGCCCCTAGGGATGAACCGCAACCCTTGGATCAAACCGACTTGAAACGACGGCGTAGATTGAACCTCAATGGCGGTGGAAGGCCGTAGACTGAAGCTCGCTGGCAGGGGGTCCCACCTAGGTCGACCTACTTAGGGGGGAGGTCGACCGACCTGGCTTGGTGCCAGGTGGCCTCCCCGTTCGCTCTGGTGTCTTCTGGTGTCTTCTAGATCCTTCTAGTGCCACTTTTCAGATTATTTGCTGAAGTAGTTGTGTCATGGTTGGATTTTTTCTTCGGTCAGCTGCTGGATACACCCCTGTAGAGTGCAGTTATTTTGGAGCTATGGTCTTCTGACAGTTTAGTCCTTGAACTTGTAGATGATGATGGTTCTAGGGTCTTCTAGAGTCTTCTGAGTCGTAATCATTGAGGACTTTCTCTCCGGAACCCTGAATATAGCAAATGGTAAGTCCGTCTCGATCGTCTCGATGAGCTCTTCACAATGGTGTGCTCAGATTCATCACTTGGGATACTTTTATGTGTAAAATATTGGATATCCTGCAAAACAAGTGAGAACAACACAACTCGTGGAACTCATTAGAAGTAAACCCTACAACTATGCTTTATGTGTCATTTTATGTCTTTTCATGTGATAGTTGATGGTTATAAATGAGCATTAATGACCGTCAACAGGCAACAAGCTTGACAAGATAGATGATTTTATACTAGTTCGGGCCCTCAACTAGAAGTCGAGTAATAGCCTTTACATCCAGTCAGCGTGTTGCCTGTTGCGTTGTATTGATGAGTGTTCTATGCATAAGCTGTTGTGTCGTGCCTTTTTTTACAAGGGGTGCCCGCAACCTTCTTTTATAGGACGAAGAAGGGCTGCGGGTTCTTTTGAGTCGTAGTCGGATTCCAAAAGAGAGTTCTAAACTAATAGTTTCGTACTCTACTTGTTACAATCCGTCAAGAACTCGTACTGTCTTGTCCTTGCCTTACTAAGCGTTGCCGAGTTATGGGACCGTCGGGGCCCATGACCCTGCAAGCCAACTCTGTGGGGTACCTGTGGTATCCCCCGTCGACAGAGAGTCACTTGACGGCAGCTAAACGAATTTTGAGGTATCTCAAGGGCACACAAGATGTTGGTCTATGGTATCCAAGGGGTCTAGCTTTGAGATGATTGGAAATTCAGACTCCGACTATGCTAGTTGCAAAATTGATAGAAAGAGCACAAGTGGCACATGTGAATTATTGGTAAGATCTCCAGTATCTTGGTACTCAAAGAAACAAAATAGTGTTGCTCTTTCCACCATCGAAGCCGAATACATTAGTGCAGGGAATTGTTGTGCACAATTGCTTTGGACGAAAGCCACCTTGAAGGACTTTGGCAAGTTCAAGCAAGTGCCTTTGTTTTGTGATAATGAGAGTGCTATCAAGATGACCAACGATCCGGTCCAACATTCAAGAACAAAGCACATTGATGCGAGGCACCACTTCATAAGAGATCATCAACAAAAGGGTGATATTAGCATTGAGAGCATTGGCACCGAAGATCACCTAGCCGACATTTTCACCAAGCCACTTGATGAGAGAAGGTTTTGCAAGTTGAGGAATGAATTGAACATACTTGACTTCTCCAACATGAGTTGATGCAC
>DXKC01003093.1:0-11482 GCA_031170775.1 Cymbopogon citratus
TGTTACACGGTATGTGGTACCAGGTGTGCCTCATGTTTTGCTTTTGCTTTCCTTCTTTTCAGTTTTGTTTCTCGGTTCTTCGTGTGCTTCTCACACACTGTAGAAAATTAATACCAGTTTTTAAATATCACAGCACGCCGTTGTATATACTATTATCCTTTTGGGTAGTATAGAAAAGGAGGAGATAGGGATACTGCTGGGACAGTACTATTATCCTTTTGCCTGCATCCTGTTTGTCTTGACCACCCATCCGCCTTTCATGAATTGACCGAAGTGATCCCGACTCTTGAGTTTGAGTGTTAACCGTGCTACGAAAAAAAAAAAAGCGCATGCATGGCGGCAGGTGGCCGTGATATTTGTGACCCGGTGCCTTTACCGTGTGGCACATCAACACGAGCTGGTAGTCACAGTACAAGCTCACGTCTTTTTCTATCTAAATATCCACCGTAGCTCAGCCAGCGCGGTTAAGATATTATATTATACAGTGCACATCATCGACACACCTGAAAGCTGTGGAATTCGATCTGCTTGTGTTTTGCCCAGCTCCGCATATATGGGCGCATGGCCGCCTCTTGCTAGTGGGGACCAAGAAGAATCTTCTTATCTTCAGTCATTTCCCTTTCCCCGGTACCGTTAGCAACGTAAAGAGAGGGACTGGGGAGGAGGCCAGAAGGATAACAAGTGAACGATCAGCAGGGGGACATGACATCTACTAGGCCAAACGACCAGCAGTGTTTTCCAGCCGCCAGATGCAGGCATGCAGTTGCCAATGTCGCCAGCACAAAAATCCATCCGGATTGCAGTACAAGCAAACCTCCAGCCGCTGATCAGGGGCTTGGAGATTTAAGTAAGGCCTTGTTTAGTTGAGCCGAATCGGCGCCCGCAGGATCCCTGTAGGGTACTGCTGAACACTGTAGCGTTTCGTTTGTATTTGGTAAAAATTGTCCAAACATTGATTAATTAGGCTCAAAACGCTCGTCTCGTAAAATACAACCAAACTGTGCAATTAGTTTTTGATTTCATCTACATTTAGTACTCCATGCATGCGTCGGCATTTTGATGTGATGGGAAATCTTCTTTTTCATAGTAAATTTAGGGGAAATTTTTGGGAACTAAACGAGGCCTAAGTAAACTTCAACTGCTTATTGCTGCACATAAAACCAGATAGTATATACAGATTCCAGAGAGTACAGAAATATTTACACAGAGTTGGGCAAGCGTCGAGATATTATGTACCAAGAGGGATCTCGTCAGTAGTCAGCGTCAGGTGTTGCCTGCAGGATAGGAAACCACACGCCACGGGGACTCCTGTACACCATTGATCGATCCTGTACAAGTGCGCACGCAGCACCTTCTGCATTTTTTGCTATAACTGGTCTCTCGTGCCGGCTTCCAACGCATCCAGTTCCTGGCTCGTCGTGCGCGCTCCGGCGGTTTCCGTCGAGCGCTGCGTCTCCGTTCGGCTCTCCTCTGCCTCCCGCTCCCGCTCACGTTCGCTGACGAACCTCAAGTGCGCGTGCGGCCAGAACCCTGCCATCGCGCAGATAGTCAGGTCAGGTCTGTGCATGCGTTTCGTTTTAGGCCGTTTAGTTTCCAAAGCCAAACTTTAGAGAAACACTATTTCGATACTGTAGCAATTTCGTTTGTATTTGGTAAAAATTATCCAAACATTGATTAATTAGACTCAAAACGTTCATCTCGTAAAGTACAACCAAACTGTGCAATTAGTTTTTTATTTCATCTATATTTAGTATTCCATGTGTTTGCCGGCATTTTGATGTGATGGAAAATCTTCTTTTTTATAATGAATTTAGGAGAACTTTTTGAAAGTTAAACAAGGCCTAACCTGCAGACAGTCGATATCATGGGACGTGCAACTACACTACACCCTGCAGTTTCAGAGTTCTGCAACTCAGGTGGTCTGCGTAACTGCGTTCTCATAGTACAAGGAGACAAAGAGCTTAAACTTTGATCAAAATTATATAAAAAAGTATACTAACCCATGAGACAAAACAAGTACCATTACATTAGTTATTATATAATATATTTTCAAAATAGATTTATTTGGAGACAAAATTGTTAATATTGTTTACTACTGTATGGACTTGGCAAATTTGAGCTAGATTGACTGGTACGGTTTTCAAAATTTCAGTCTTTCTTGGAAAGAGGGAGTACTGTACGTATATAACGGTCATGTTTTCAGAGTCTCGTTCATTTCGTCAGATGTCCTGGTTTAGTCAATTTGTTCGTTTGCAGAGTCCAGTATATCCTCGAACCTTGATACAGCGCTTCGCGAGGATATTTGTGAAATGTGAAGCAACTGCATCATATTCAAGCAATGGAATTATGGAAATGAATGAGGCGTTACCTTTCTCATCTGACGGAGCTGGAAAGAACTGGAGGTAGCAGACTGAAGCAACCACCAATCCTAAAACGAACATGACAAAACTCATCAGCTTCCCACCAAGGAGACAGGCAGTTAGCAGCAAGGCTTGTCGATATACGCGCGTTGCACTTGAGAGAATGTCAAGCCTATTCAGTACGTACTGTATTCACGAAGCAGTATATTCACCTACCGAGAAGGCCGCCAGTGCAGACGTCTTGCCAGTGGTGCCAGTAGTCGTCCACCCGCGAGATGGCGATCAACGCCGCGACGAGCAGGGGCAGGAGGACCACGCAGAGCTTGGCGACGTGGCCCCTCCGATCGAACACCGTGATCTTGCCGGCCAGGTACCATGACAGGAAACCCAGCCCAGCAAATGACCCTGCCACACCCACGGAAAATGCATGAAAATGTTGGTTAAGTAGCCATTGCACAACAGCACATGGGACTAAGAAGAATATACAGCCTTAGTTCACTGAATGCAAGGGTTATTAGTTATCGTTGTGATGGTCAACAAATTTTAGCGCGTGTTTATGCGTGAAGTGAATTGCTCACTTTTCCCCCTTTAATTAACTTAGGCTTTTGGGTGTAACAAATGTATCTCAGGCATGTAAATAAGTACTCCCTCAATCCCTGAAAGAACCAATTTCTAGTGCAAAAGTTTGTTCACAAATAAGTTGATTCCTGAAGGATGACATGGTCCACATATCCACTTAATACTCCTTGTATTTCCATCCTATTAACTTCTGGCCTTCCATCTCCAATCCTCTTCCTTACTCTCATCTAGCACATAACCCAAACACCGATTAATTTACAACTTAATGGTGGGCTCAAATTAATTATGGTTAATAGAGTCATTCGGTAGCTCTACTAATATATCCTAAAATTGCTAACAATTGATTCTTTAGAAACAGAGAGAGTAATTCCATATTCTGGTGTCAAGGCAACCTACAACTTACAATTTTGAAATTTTGGTTAGCTTAATTGAGTAAAGGAGTTGTTGCCTGCATATTTTTATGACTGGGGTGTGGCCTGACAGTTAGAAGAAGCTTAAGAGTGATTGTCCACCTTATCACATCACTTTAGGTTTCTGAATACTAGAGAAGATACCAAGCGTGTTGAGACTTTCTTACAAATAAAACCATTGCACATATGAGTTAAACCTATATGTAGTTATATCCATTCCTATCAGAATTAGACAATGCAATGAAAGGATATAATAAAAAAAGATAACATAATTAGATTGGATTGTAAGATGATAGAAAGACAAAACAAATAGCAATATATGGATGCCTTTTATATATTTCTTGTGTATGTTAAAAGTAGGAATTGCATTTAGTGGAGATGACATGGATAACTTGCATCAAGAAGTTGAAGGTTGTGTTCTGCTGATCTTGTTTGGACTGATTTGGGCTGAAATGGGGACACAACAACTAGCCAAACAACTCCAAATCAGTCAAGTTTCAGAACACTCTCGAAAGCTAGTGGAATGACATGACTATTAGCGGGAGATGATATGGAAAGTTAGTAGGAGATGGTGTTGATTGCTTGCATATTGAGATAGAGTTTATAGTGGAATTAGCTTTAGAGAGATATAGATAACTGTTAGTGCATACAACTCGATAATTTGAACTTATTTTTGTTTAGTCTGGCCGCCTTTTATAGGTTATGTATCTAGAAAAAGTCAAATAACATCTAATTTGGAACAGAGAGTAAAAAAGAATATAAACATTGGTTAATTGCTAAGCTAGTTTTTTAATGCACTTGCATAACTCAAACTTGAGATGACTATTTTGTCAAGTTCGAGCAATCAATGCCATTTCAGCTCACTATGTTTTTTTGAGAGCTAGTAGATGGGTTTTTACATTTTAGTGCAACAAGGGTCCATCAGTACTTTTCATTTATAAGGAGATTAACGGGGGTTTTTTTTTGGTGAAGAAGAGTTAATTAATGAATTGATAATGACATGTCATTATTATGTGGTTAGTTTGCTGTTGGGTGTTGTGGCCGAGGGCTCCCCTTACTGCTTTTTCTTGTTGTTTTCGCTTTTCTTTGTGTCTTGTGGTGTTCCTTGTGGTTGATGTTTGTTGGGGCTCCTTGGGATAGCTCGGTCTGCACCTTGCATAACTGATAAGCTACACTCTCCAGTTTCTTTGTATGCGGTGGTCACACTCCTTTCCTCTCAATGAAATACTTGTCTTCCGGCAAATGTTCGCAGAAAATAATGTGTTTGCGAGTTGGAATGACAACTCACATGAGGTGTGTCCACTGGGGAAGCTCTTGTGGCCTTCCTTGATCACGCTAGGATCACCATGGCATATGACTCCCGTTGTAATGTTGTTGTACACCTAGTAGATGGACACCAGGGGAAGTGAACTACTCAAAGTTGGGTGGAAAAGCAAAAGTCCATTTGCATTTAGTAGTAGTTGAAATTCGACTTTAGAGCAAATCGATTTTAGGACTTATTACCGCTTTTCCGTCAGGGAAGCAGCGCCAGAAGAAGTTGGGGCGCGGCCGGCCGACAGCGTCCTTGATCGCGTCGGTCAGGACGCTCGTTATCAGCACAGCGAATAGGATACCTGCGCTTAATTTGCCGGTGTAATGTAATGTACTGTATGTACACTTTGGCTAGAACTAGAATACTTGCCGGAAAGAAGATAATGGCAGTGGTGAAGTTACCTAGAATGGCATGGTGCAGATCGTACACGTTCCTCCTCCTAATGTAGATTATGACAAAGATGATCACGGGCCCAATGACAGCGACGATCTGCGACGACAGATTAAACAACAGCAAGATTTATTATATCCTCAATTACCCTGACAAAATCTGTAATTGTGTGAGGAGAGGTGAGCTTTATTTGCCGTACGTACCGGAACGGCCCAGACGGGGACGGTGTTGCTTTTCATGGGGTATCTGAGGTCCGTCATCATGCCGGCGCCGACGAACCGGTGGAAGGGCTCGATGGCGTTGAGCAGCACGTCGACGGCGACCAGGAGGAGCAGCGCGACCCAGTCCCACGCATGCGCCAGCGCCAGCTTGGGCAGCGTCGGCAACGAAGAGCACGCCGGGGCGGCGGTGGCGGAGGCCTGCATGATCTCCACGGGGGCAGCTGCAGGTTGATGATAATCTTGGCTCGGGACCTCGCAGTACGAATAATGCGCCGACGACCTGGAGCCGATGAAAGAGCTGAGATCGAACAATGCCGGCCGCTTGTTCTTCACCTTGTTGCTGCTCTTGGATCCTTTTGTTGGGCTACGAATCATGATGCTACTTATTTTATAAGGGCGACGATAGTTACGATCCAACAATTAATGCGAGGCAATGGCGATGATAGTGCGGTGTGTGTTGGGGACAAATTGTTTTGGTTGCTGTTATGGGAATTGCTGGGGAGTTTCCTTGTGCAGTTCCTCCTGCCTATAGACAGTTTTGTTTTTGACGCTAAACGAGACCGGCATGTGATTGAGCTAGCGCGCGGGACGACGCGGAGCCGTGTCCCTGAATTTGTTACCAGCTTTGTCTCTCGTATTTGAATGGAAACATGCTAAAAAAAAAAGAGTAACGGTAAGTTGATATGGTAACTGGGGGCGGGCCTGGTGGGGGCAGCCTGAGTATTACGCAAGTTGGCGTGTTGGTACCACCTGGTGGCACCGCGTAAAGGACGACACTCTGCAACGCGGGTGTCGCTGTTTCTGTTTGCACCCCCACACGTTCGATGGGATGGGAGTGGCCACTGCATCCGTCGATCCGATCCGAGGTCATGTTTCTGCGCAATTGCAATTTGCAAGGCCCACATTGACTTCAAGTCTGAAGTCTCCCTAGAATAATAAAAAAAAAGAGCCTGAAGTCTCCCGATGTCCTTTTATAAAAATCCAAAAGTGGAAGACTCATCCGGAGCCAAAGTCAATTTGATTAATTAACCTCGACAGAATTTTGTTTGATATTACCAAACTAAAGTTTATCTAACCAAAATTTTAAAGTAAAGCCTTAGGGTGCGTTTGATAAAGACCAGAAGATGTCGCGTCGTGTCTATAGCATGCCGAAGTTGCAGCACACAAAACGGCTGCGGCAACTGTGGCAGAATTTGGCGGCCATTGAACTATGGCAGGATTAGTCGAGCAAGGCAAGTTTGTGGCAGCCTTAACTGGGGCCCCGAAGCAAACACATGGCCGAACTGCGGCACAGTGTAATTTTAGCTAGGGTGATTGGACTAAGCTAAAGTGTAGATGGTGTACACAGCCTTAGAGCATCTCCAACAGTTTCCTAAAACTCCTTTCTATTCTTAAAATTATGGTAAAACATGAGAAATCTATCTCCAACAGTTCCCTAAAACTACTTCCTATTTCTAAAAGCTGCGCAAAAACCATCACCACGCGCGCATCCCGTCGCGTATCGGCCTTTGGCGCCCCCGGAGAGACTTCCCGCGCGTCCCAGGAAAGTTCCTCCCGCTCCCGCTCGTGGGTTTCTCCGTCGCCGCCATATATACTCGTATCTATCCCCTTGCGCTGTTTACTGACGAGGAGAGCTGCTGCTGGTGGCCGACAGAGTTGATTGCTAGCAGGCACGAATTGACAGAGTTAATTCGCCGGCAGCTGCTGCTGCTGGTGGCGTACAGAAAATAATTGTTGTCCTATGCCTGCTAGTTCCTGTTGGTCCACGATGATGGCCGGCCAGAGTACGGCCAGGGTCCACGATGTGGCGGCGGCTTGAAGGACGGACGGAGGAACGCGGCGCCCAGAGCCACGACCGCGACGCGAAGAAGATTAGGCCGGGGCGACGCGCGAAGGGGTGAGGGGGATCGGTAGTTGATTTAGTTACAAATGGGCCCTGTTTTTTAATTAGAAAGTCCTTTTACCAAAGAAGATGACATCTTTTTTCACTTCCTATATGTTTTATCAACTTGCTAAACCTCAAGATTTAAGAAGCATTTTTTAGAAAACTGTTAGAGATGCTCTTATTATGCTAAAAGTTTTCAGCTTAATTTTAGCTAGGGTGGTTGATGCTCCACGTGTATGTGAGGGAGTTGGGAGAGCGGAAAAGGACTTATAGGATGGGAGAGCGGGAAGAAGTCGGCTGATGGTTATTGTCTCCTTTCAAAGTTTCTTGTTTACGATTTGTAGGGTTTTCCCTCCTTCGAAAAGGAGGAACCCTTCCAGAAATTCTCGATGGCCCGAAGGCCAAAGAGGGGGTTTGGAAATAGTTTTCAACCAGCAATTGACGCGCCTCGGTATGACCTCATAAGCTGCGTCATTGCCCCAAGCGCAAAGATGAGCTTCTTCTGCGGCCTGACCCCTCCTCTTATTCACTAACCCACCTCCCACCCTTTCCTCGCCCGACGATGTGGTACAAAACCACGCAAACCATCAGTCACCAAACCACCCAACCATCATTTGGGCCTTACGAGTGGAAGCCCAGTCAGTACCATGGGCCAGTGGACCACACGTCCAGCCCACGAGAGGCGGAGAGCTCAGGTTGCTCAGCGGCCAGGTCGTCGTCTTCCCTTCCCCTCTTCCCCTTCCTCTCATCTGGCTGCCGCTCTCCACACTCTCCTGGAGTCCTGGGGCTCCAAACCTCGCGTAAACCTCAACTCCTAGCCGGAGTGGTTTGCCTCGCCGGATGAAGACGAGGTCGCAGACGGCGCCGAAGCCTCTCAAGACGGTGGCGATGGCTCCGAGACAGAGCAGCCCCAAGCGGAAGGCGAGGCCCAAGCCGGCGGGGAAGGGCGACCCCCGCGCGCCCAAGAAGCCACCCACCGCATTCTTCTACTTCATGTATGTTCTCTGGTATCCCCCTCCCCTGTTAATTTGCCTGCTACGGGTTTCGTGTCTGCTGGGTGTTACTGCTCTGGCCTCGGCTAAGCGATTGATTAGTTAGGGGTTCCAGTGTGGAGCTACTGCCTATCAGGAATTTTTTTTAACACGCCTATCAGGAAATTCTAGTGTATGCTAGTGTTGGGTGCAAGGTACTACTCCGTACTTGATATCTCTGATGTGTATTGGGCTCACTATTGTAGTTCAGGTTGTGCAATCAGGATTTTCTTAGTTTTTTCTTCTTTTCTTTTATTTTAACAAATAGCCATTTCTTGCTTTTGATTTGGGAATTGGGATGCTAATTCAAGTTGACTGCATCCTTTGGTGAAACAATTTGAATGTTCATCGTCCGTGGCCAGATTTGCCCGTTTCCCTAGAGTCAAGTAGGTTTATGTTTTTTGTGCACTGTGATTTTGTCTCTCAGTTCCATTTAGGATTGAGATTATCGGTTAATGTCATTTCTGAACTTTCCATATGAAGAACATTTGATTTACCAAAGTAAATCAGCTTAATGTACTCAGTCCAGGTCTATTTTACATGGGTTTGTGAAGAAATCATATGTGCTGTTACTTATCTAACTCTTATTCCTTTAACATAACTGCTTTATGCTGTAACCATATCGACACACCATCATTGAACATATCGATTGCTCGTTGAGGTTTCTCCCATATTTTTAGGTGTAACTCGAATGTGAAAGCTATTTCAGTTGTTTGACTTCGTATTATACAACCACTCTATAATGGAGCTCTATGTTGTGCTGAAGGGAGGATTTTCGGAAGGTGTATCAGCAAGAAAAACCAAGTGTAAAATCGATGCAGGAAGTAAGTTTTTCATTACTTGAATGTGGATCTTCAAATCTTCAGTCTTGTAGTAATATGCCTCCCTCTGCACTTCTGCAGATAGGGAAGGCATGCGGTGAAAAATGGAATACAATGGCATTTGAGGTCAGTATTTCCTCTTTGCAGCCTGATAGTTGTGTTGCACTAGTTATTTGCCCCTTATGCTGCCTGCTGATGTAAAGTGGTTGTTTCTACAATGTTGGTGCGAATTTGAACAAGGTGGACTGGATGTGTTTTTGCATATACTTTTTTTTCCCTGATCAACCATTTTATGGGAAACACAGTATTTAGGGATCAGAAGCTCTTGGTATTAATATCCAGTTCAAAAACCATGAGCTGTTGCCACATTTTTTTTATTCTATTGGTGAAGAAGCAACTTCCCATGGCCCATCTCTTATTCAAGTTCTGTCATGAGTTTATACTTTAGAGAGTTTGAAGGGAGATTGGCATGGATGTGTTAACTGCGAACTTTTCTGACCTACATTCTCAATAAATGAAAATGAGGTTTGTGAGTACTGTAGCGTTAGTCCATTTGGATTATGATACATCATTGCACTTTTGCTATTATTTTGTACTCCCTCCATTGCAGATTATAAGATGTTTTGGCTTTTCTAGGTACATTATCTTTACTGTGTATCAACTAATCTTAGACATAGTGTATAAGTACATAGCAAAAGTTATCTAGAAAAAGCCAAAACTTATAATTTGAAATGGAGGGAGTATTGTCCAGTAAATGTATAGTTGCTACTTACTGTCTCAGAATTTGAGCTCTTCACATGTGAGCTGAGGGGTGTTCACTGACAGTTTGACCAGTTTGGTCAGATCAACACTCATAATTAACTTGGTGTGCATGCTGCTCTGTGGGCACTTTGCAGCTTTTGGCATGTACGTTTGAACGGTTTCAACCGTTTTGGAACAAACTGAGATGTTCACCCCTATAGGTTCTGTATAGTACATCTTCACTCAACCTTGCTTTGGTGCCCACGGGCCATTCTAGCTACTCTTACTGTGCATGCTAGCAAATGATCAGAAAAACGAAAATAGTAGGATTTCTACGAATATATAGATAAACTATGGATTCTTTAAAGCTACAATTACCGAGTCTCTATATGGTTATGAAATTTGACTTCTACAAAATAATATAATTCATGTCACAGGAAAAGGTCAAGTATTATGATATAGCTACCGAGAAACGTGCAGAATTTGAGAAGGCGATGGTTGAATATAACAAGAAAAAGGTGTACATTATACTTTCCATACAGTCTCCCGAGCCCCTGTTTTCTTATGGGCGAAAGCATGATCCTCTTCCATATCCTCTTGTTTGTTTTGTTTTCTCATGCAGGAAGGTGGAGAAATGTCTGAGGAATCAGACTACGACTAGAGCTGATTAACTGATATTTATCTGTTCCAAACCCCTGATGGTTCGTTGTAACTGAATGAATCAGTCGATTGTATATTATGGAACTGTGATTTGTAGTGGAGTTTATAGATACTGGTTGGAACCTTCAGCTCATGCAGATATGTATCTTCTGTAGTTGACCGATCATATTTAGATGACATAGAGTCTTTTACCGGTGGTTCTCATTAGCCATCTGGACATAATTTGTGTTCCTTGCTAACTGCTCGTGAAATTGCTTATTAGGAAATTGTATGATTGTGTGTAATGTCCTCCAACACAATATTTTGTCTCAGGTAAATGACATCTGTTACTGTCAAAATACTACTTAGACTAGTATAGATTGGTACGGAGCATAGAATCTGAATGGCTGTGAAATAGATTGGTAATGAAATTCACCCAATTCTGGATCTGAATATTGGCAAGTACTATGTTTCCTTCAGAAATCTATCGTTGTCTATGCTACTCTCGGTTAAAACTAAATTATACTTCCAGTTTTTCTTGTGAGGGGGTTTGGAAGAGTAGATTATATTGAGCGAACAAATTCGTCCAACAACGACTCCGTGGCCCAATGGATAAGGCGCTGGTCTACGGAACCAGAGATTCTGGGTTCGATCCCCAGCGGAGTCGTTTAATTTTTTCATTTACCATTTTTAATCTTTTTGTTCAATTTTCATCCTCCATTTGCCTTCTCATTTCCCCAGCGGAGTCGTCTAACTTTTTATTCACCATTTTTTTTCGTTCAGTTTTTGTCCTGCATTTCCATTCCCACACTATTTAAGAGTAGCTCTATTCAATGTGAGCCGAGTCGATTATTTTTTTATTGACAATTTTCTTACTAGTTCAGTTTTCATCCTCCAATTGCATTCCCATTTCACCAATTGAGTCCTTAAATTTTTCATTCACCATTATTTTTTTTTGTTAATTTTTTTATCCTCCATCTGCATTCCCATTTTTCTACTATTTTTGTTATGGCTCCATTCAATAGCCACCCTCCATTTTCATCCCCAAAAAGAGTAAAATTTACCAGCAGCATGTTATCTTGATCTTTAAAGT